>CAJNDV010033130.1:0-81293 GCA_905221635.1 Symbiodinium sp. CCMP2456
AGCGAAAGGGTGGCGGTGGCTATGATAAGAATGGTGACTTACGTGTGCCTGTGCTCTAGATAGCCTCGTCCTAGACCTTACGTATGCCTCTGCTCTAGATAGCCCATGACCACTTAAATCCGCGAGCGGTTCTGGAGCAGGCTTTCCGTGTGAGTGGTCCGTGACAAATTAACTTTGGCTAAGACATTGAATCCCCTATTCCTCCGCTGCCATGACCACAAAAACCCCTCAAAGTCACGGCATCATCACGGCCTATTAAAACTAGCACGAACCGTAGGGGATTCAAGACCTAGGGGACCCCGCGATGCGCATACTAAAGTAAGGCATGTCATGACAAGACGATGTCGACAGATAGCGAGCGTGCACACTAACGCACCTGCTGTCACATGTATGCTAACTTCAAGAGCACAACTATCGGTACATGCATGCATATGCAGGCAGGCGCACGCAGACAGACAGACAGACAGACAGACAGACAGACAGACAGACCGTTGCAGGTAGTCTGAGGGATGCTTCGCTTCGGTCTGAGAGACCTCTGAGGTCTGGAGGTCTTGGTGGATGCGGAGCGCCGCTCGGCACTGACGGCGCTCCAGGAGCTTGGGGCTTGCCCGAGGCCAGCCAGGGCAGGTAGCCTCGAAGTCCCTGGCCCTGGGCCATAGAGTCGAAGTTGGGAGTTAGGTGCTTGGGGTTTAGGGCATGGCCCTGATGGCATCAAGATGTCAATATTCCGGCTGCGCAGTTTCCGAATGTGGCGAAACGAGGTCATCCCACAGGCCATGACTCAATGATTCAGTGCCGCAGGTCGCTTGGAGGTGGTGTCGAGTCTTCAGCCGCGAGCCTTGTCGTGCGCTGGGACGACGGTCGCTTGACAGATCTCATTTGTTTTTTTGCACTTCTAGATGCCTCTTGTGTGGTCATCACCTCGCATCCAGCATCCGACTGACTGCTTTACGATAGCCTCGTTGTCCACGAAAATAGCTCAACAAGAAGCGGAGTATGATGGGCCACTGGTTGGCTTTGAAAACACTTGACGCAGCGAAGACGATGGTTACCACAGGCGAGGGGCCCGTGGCGGTGAACTTGGCTTCCATCGTGTCCCTCGCTGCTCTTGGTGCCTGGACATAGATTCAGGCTTTTTCTGTTGATGGTAGCTGTCGCGGAGCAGATGCACTTTCTTTCCGAGCGCCGCCTGGCGGGCCGGATGCAGCTCCGGTGCAGGCGAGGAGCGAAGCCCCCAGGGCACCGCCCGCGTGCGTTTGCACCTGCCAGCTGTCCGCGAAGGCACCGAGCAGCCAGGATTCGCGCGGGCAACGAGCACTTGTACATACATAGGATTCGGTTTGCATGAAGGGTATGTGCGAAGAGCAGGCGGGGAGTTTCGAACATCTTCTTGTGGTTGCCGGTTTGGTTTGTTGGATGTGGCTTGCATTCACCCGGAAGTGTTGAGATTGGGACGACATGAGCGCAGTGAGCAGCCATGCTCTGCGGTCCATCAGCTTGCAGTGTCACTCGTACTTGCTGCGCGTTATGACCGTTATGAGTGCATGATGCTGCATGACCCCGTCCCTCCTATCTGGCAGCAGTGCGACAAATAGCATCTACTAGATCTACCAGCAAGATCAAGCAACCTCTATATCTGCCAACACTTGCGAGACGTACTGACTGAATCAGCCACACTCGCAGTCACAATGTTTGCTTGAGTGAGAGCCCCAAGCGATGTTGCCATGTAAGGCCCCATGCTAAAGCAACCAAGGACAGGAAGAAAAAGAGGTTGATTGGTTGAATGACTGATTGATTGATAGGTTGGTATATAGGTGGACTGAGATGGATAGAGAGAGTGATATATGATATAGGTATATGATGCTCGATATTCAGATGCTTTTGTAGACATGTCGTTGTGCCTCATTCTCTGCCCTGTGTCGCTGTGAATGCATGTACAGCTGCTCTCCAAGTGGTCTTTCCTTCAGAAGGGCCCTGAGTTTGATGTGGGACGGCTCCATCCTTCCAGGTGAGCTCCGTTTGCCCGCCGACCTGGATCACTCCACGGCACCGGAGGTTTGGCCTGTCCTCGCTGTTGCAGCCTGCCGCTTGAAGACAATCCTCAATAATTTAGCACTTTCTGTGCATCTGAGCAGAGCAATTTCAGAACAGAAGGTTCGAGGCGCCTTCTGGATGAGTTAGGAAAACCGCCGCCCACTGCGTTTCGAAGCACCGAGAGGCTCAAAGTTGCGGCCGTCGCGTCGACCCTGCCGAACTGCCGCAGCAGGGCATTGAAGTGCGGGGCGCTGTGGGCATGTCTTGAGGGATATCTTCCTCGCCTGAAGGGCAGAAACTCCGATTGGCCTAGTCGCTGGCCTTTCTCAAAGTCTGAACCGTTCAGTTTCGCTGTGCAGTCTTGCGCTGCGCGGTCAGATGGCTCAGGCTGCCAGCGATTGTGTTGTGGTGGGGTATGGGTATTTTCGAATCTTTCACCGAATCTTTCGATTCCCTTTTCGCATACGTGTGTTACTGGTGCCTTTAAGGTAGCCTGAATAGAAGTCCCTGACAGTAGTGAACTTAGCTAACTGCACCCATATATTGAAAGTGAAGCCGATAGATACGAAAACACAAAGTGTCCATGCAAAGGTACCTGAAGGAGCCCTAAATCAAAACATAGCCTCAACAGGGTCCAGGGTAGCCTGAACTCGTCCATGAACTAAACCCTAGCCCGTTTACATGCAAGTAATCCTCGTGCCTTGAGGCGCGGGTCGACAATAATGCTTAGCGGGAGCACAGCCGCGGACCAAAGCAATGTTCTCCCAGGCAGTCATCCGGCTGCCGCATTTGCTTAGGCCCGTTGGCTCAGAGCCCTTCTTGCTGTAAAAGCTCTTGCTGCTTGAATCCTACTGTACCGACCTACCTGCCTACCTATCTATCTATCAATCGACCTACATTATGCTTCTTGTATCTATAGCATCGTCAGCAGGCTAGACTACCAAGGGCAACCTGTGTGTCAATTGGCTGTCTGTCTGGAGCAGGCGACTTCTCTTACTCAAAGCGGCCGAGTGCTTCCCAGCAGGTCATTGAGATTCCCAGCTGCATATCATGTCCCGGACTGTCCCCACAAAGCCCACCCCAGCATTGACATTCAGGCTCTGTCGCAATCTTGTGACCCTTAGCAGCCTTTGCGCATGCGCTTTCGGTGACCACCTTCTCCACGTCAGCAACGTCCGCAGTTTTTTTCAGCCTGAGCAAGCTGCAGGCTGTTCTGTGGCCATGCCTTCCACGAAGCCTGCCTAAACCGCTGGTTCGAAGAAAGCAGGCCACAGCTCGGGAGTCGGTGATGCAGTTCAGGGGCACTGTCCAAAGCCGAAGCTTCCGGCGCAGGAAAGGACCGCCGTAGGCCCATAGCAGGTCCAGTCTAGAAGCTGCGAGCCAACTACGATCAGCGCAGACTTGGCGCTAGGAATCTCCGTCATGTTTCTTCGTTGGCAAGATGCTCTTTTGGAAACTAGTGTTGGTGCGAACAGTTCATGAGGTACCAGGCTTGCCGAAGCGGGTCAGATCGCGCAAAATTGATGAACTGCGCACTTTGTGATTTGTGCAGAGTTCCTTCTGCACACAAAGTCGCTCAAACGCATAGCCTGACAAACCCGTTCTCGGCCTTGTATTACCATCTTCCTGCTAGAAAGAGTGGTGGCGCACCGCCACATTGATGTCTGATACACGGGAAAGCAGGCGATGCCCGACCTGCAAGCGTCGCTTTGGTCACCTCGTGGGAAACCAGACTCTTGGCCCAGACGGGTTTCACTGTGGGGCAGCAGGAAGTAAGCAGAAGGAGTAGCTTAGGTCTGTTCGGCTTCATTCCCATCCCTCTCGGAGCAGGCAGCTTGAACCTCGCAAAATCCACCCCGTGGAGGATGCGGAAGCAAGAGGCGAAACCACTCAATAGCTCAATTTTTACGTTAAAGCCAGAGAGGGTCATTCCCCGGTCCGTCCCGCGCCAAGTCCATGTCACCCAGCAACCACAGTGTAAAGAACTCAACATGGACATTGCGGCCTAGATTGTATCAACTGTATCCCAAAGCGTCTCCACAAGACCACCCAAAATCAAGAAAATGCAAACGGTCAGTCTGCCCGCCCAAACAAACGGACGAGAGTCGGTAAACCAGAGCTAGAGGAAGTGGCAAAGCCATCTACCGAAACAGAACCTTGAATTCGATGCAGCTTCCCGAGAAAAAGCCTTGAAAGACATTCCGAGGCCTGGGGTTGGTTCCATGTCTTGGCGGCTCGACAGCCGGCTTCGGCTTGCCGGGCATCCAGAGCCCTAGCTGGGTTTGGGACTGTTTTTTCTTAGTGGATCTCGGCCAGGATAGGATGTCAAGAAAGGATTGTAGTATACCGTATACCATAATCAAATCACATACCATGTATATGTATTTTTACATACATACGAGGAGACTACAGGCTATTCAGATACCATGAGGCTAGCCAGAACCAGGCTGATGATTGATTCGGGTGGAAATAAGGAGTGATACATGGAACGGCACACGAATAGCAAAAGGCATCGTACTTTGAAGAAATCAGATCTAACGTCACAGGAGCTAGCAGTTCCGAACTGCAAAGACTCGCTAAGAGCAACACCGCATAGGCTTACTGTTTATGTGTGCGTACATATATATATATATATGTGTGTGTGTATATACATATATATATATATATATATATCCATCCATCCATCCATCCATCCATCCATCCATTCATCCATCTCTGTGTTCTTTGGGTGAGTGTGGGAGGGATAATGCAAGTAAGAGTACTTGCTCATTAGGCAAGAGCTTGCAGCTCTTATGCGGCCATGTCCAGGTGCTAGCAACATGGAAGCTAGGGGCCCGTTATCGCAGTTCCGAGTGCACCTGCATACAGAAGAGCAGCAGTTCCCCTCTCTGAGGACAGCTTCACGATCGTCATGAACTTCCGCTTCCCTGGTGGAAGAGATGCAAAGGGTGAGCTTCTTTGCTGTGGACAGTCTTGACACATCTAAGCTGTGGCGCATGTTGCTGTAAGCAAGAATCAAGCCAGGCAGAGCTTAGGGTCGTTCTGCTAGGATGGGCGATTCTACGTTCCCTCCGAAGCCGGTGCATCGGTTTCAAAGCGTTTGCGTGGCTTAAGCTTAGGCCATTTGCTGGACGGAGTCAGCAACTCGCACGCAATGGAGTCTGCACGAAGCTAGGGTGGACCAGGTGACAAGGTTCTCATGTTGTGTCGGCTTGTGGTTGACTCATCTCCACAAGCTAATCAGCATGGAGCCCTGCACCACACGCAAAAGTGCTATGGCTTACTGTAGGCAGAAACGATTCCACAACAAATTAGCCATTCGAGCAAACAAGCTGAGAGACCACTCCTCACTCCACACAGCTCAGCTGCGCGCAAGGCATGCCAGCGGCTTTGTTCACCTCCCCTGCTACCCTTGAGCTCCACCCATCATAGAGCCAGCTTGGTGGTGCTAACCTCGCCGAACGGCGAGACGGCTCATGCCAGGGTTACTAAATCATGAACTGCACGGGACGGTGCGATTTCAATAATCCGCATGAAAGCCGCTGAACTTCTCAAGGCGCTGCCTCACTGCATGTGCTGGTTGCAGCTGTGTCTTCGCAGTGGTTGCCTGTCAGTATGTTGCAACTTGGGGCACGGCAGGGTATGCCGCAGGTCGGTAAGTGCGATGACGAACCGGCTAATCTCCAAGCCTCGAACCTCAGGCAGGCTTTTCTTCCGCACGACGAGCAGGGGAAGCGACTCGGCTGTTTACGGCCAAGTTCCCACATGGCCGTCTTCATCATGAGTGTGGCTGCACTTCCTGCTAGTACTGTTGTTTGTAGGTAGACAAACGCAGAGGCGCGACTTTTTCGAAGCGGACTAGAGCATCTGAGAAAGACGAGCGAACCGTTCAAGAGGGTTTAGAGAATCAGAGAAAGAGGAGCTTACCCTTCGAAAGTGACCAGGGTCACCAGAGAATCTGAGAAAGAGGAGAGAGCCTTGTGGAAGGAGAACTTGAGTTTAGCCAGGAGCGAACCGCTCAAAAGGGACCAGCGAATTTGAGCACGAAGAGCAAACGCTCCACAGGGACCGGAGCATTGAGAACAAGAGGCGAACTTTCGAACGGGACTTGCACCGTAGAAAGGGGTTAACGAATCTTAGACCAACGAGTGAGCCGCTTGAGAGGGACAGGAACAGAATCTGAGTCGGGGAAAGGGATTAGAAACTCGAGAGAGGATAGCGAGCCGCTCTACGGGGACATGTAGTATCTGAGACAGAGGAGCCATGTCGAAAGGGATTAGATTCTCTGAGAAGGAGGAACGAACCGTTCGACAGGGACTGGAGGATCTGAGAACAGGAGCCAAGCGCCCGAAACGGACCAGAGAATCTGAGAGAGAAGGACGAACCGCTCGAAAGGCACTGGAGAACATGAGCAAAAGGAGCGAACCGTTCGAAAGCGATAAAACCATCTGAGAAAGATTAGCGAACCGCCAGCAAGCGACCAGAAATCCCCGGCCGAAAGGGACAGGAGAATCTGAGACAAGGGAGCAAACCCCTCGAAATAGATGATATAAAGTCTGAGAAAGAGTGGGGAACCGTTCGAATTCGGTACACTTCTCGATTTGTGCATTCGGAAGGCCGCTTGACCAGAGGACTGGAAAATCTGAGAAAGAGGAGAGAACTGGCAGACAAGCAATTGGGAAACGATAGAAAGTGACTAAATAAACCTAGACATAGGAGGGAGCCACTCGACAGCGACTAGAGAATCTGAGAAAAAGGAGCAACGAGTTTCGAGCACTTCGCTCCTGTTTGCTTAGTCCCTCTCGAACGGTTCGCGCTTCTCTTTCTCAGATTCTCTAATCTGTTTCGAGCGTTTCACTCCTTCGCTCCTGTTTCTCAGATTCTGTCGTCCCTTTCGAGGGGTTCGCTCCTCTTTCCCGAATTCTCCTGTCCCTGTCGAGCGGTTCGCCGCTCTTTCCATGGCTCTTTCTCAGATTCTCTAGTCCCTTTCAATGGGTTCGGTCCTTCTTCTCAGATTCTCGAGTTTGTTTTTGAACGCTTCGCTTCTCCGATTCTCCAGCCCCATTCGACCGGTTCGCTCCTCCTCCTCAGATTCTCTTGTCGGGTTCGCACCTCCCCACGTGACTCTGTAGTCCCCTTCACGTGACTCTGTAGTCCCCTTCGAAGGGTTCGCTCCTCTTTCGAACGTTTTTTTCTTAAATTCTCTACCTCCCCGTCGACTTGTTTGCTTCTCTGTCTAAACTTCCGGACGGACTAGGGAATCTGAGAGAGACGAGCGAACCGCTTCAAAGGGATGAGCGAACCGCTCGAACGGGACTAGAGAATCTGAGAAGGAGGAGAGAACCGTTCGAAAGTGACAAGAGAATCTGAGAAACTCGAAAAAGAACTAGATAGTCAGTGAAAGGAGCGCACCGTTCGAAAGGGACAGGAGACTCTGAGGCAAAGGAGCGAATTGTTTGAAGAATTCGGTAATGAGAATGGCCAACGAACCGCTCAAAAGGCATTATCTAGGTGGAGAATCTGACCGAGGACGAGGAAAGAACCTCGAAAAGGACAAGAAACTTCTGAGAAAGAGGAACGAAACACTCGAAAGGAAGCAAAGGAAGAGAGAGTCTAAGAAAGAGCAGCGAACCGCTGGTAAAGGACCTGAGAATCTGAGAAGCGAACCGTGCGAGACACAGAAGCAGGGGCGTTCGAAAGTTTCTAGACAATCTACAGCCGGAGAAAGAGGAGCGAACCGCTCGAAAGGGACTAGCTTGCCAGGGCTGCACAGAGGCAAGTAGCTAGTTGGCCAGGCCGTGGGTTCTCAGACACAGCTACCTGTACCCAGACAGATGTCGGTAGCACCCACCAGGCATATGTTTCAAGAGTATCCGACAAAGCTGGGAATAAGAAGCCAATTTGAGGCTGTTGCTGGCCCTCTTTCAACTCGCCTTCAGGCATGGCCAGCGGGGTACCTGTAGCACTTTCCTTTCGAACTCTGCCGGGGACGGAGCCTGCCTGAAAGATCTGATCCCTGTCAGCCCGCTTTCCTGTGTGAGACGGCCATGTGGGAGTTTCCGAAAATAAGGGGTACCGTATTTTGGGGTCCTTATAACTAGGATCCTACTATTTAGGGCACTATATTAGGGTCCCCTATTTTCGGGAACCCCCATGTGTTTCTGTGCGCAGGCGGCGTGTGATGTTTGACCTGCGAGTGTCTGCTACGGACGAGAAGTATTGGCCGGCCTTCAACATTCATTTGAAGACAGTGGCTTCCTGAGCTTCGATTTGAGGTCCAGGATAGAACCATTGAAAGTCAGTATCAATTCGGAACTTCAGATGTGCTGCGCCATAGCTTCGGTTGCAGTGTACAACAAGTGGTTCGTATTCCCAGAATATCATGCTGCTGAATTCGATACCTTGTCCCCATGATTCCGGCTTTTCTGCCTGCAGTGAAGCAGTGAATGCGATTGAACAAGAGGCCCATCTGCATATACTGACAGTACTGACAGCATGATTGTCCACCGCAATTAGGGATCGTGAGCTGGCTGTAGACCGCCATGCAACAAGTTGGTTTTACTAGTACCATGATTTACCCTACTACTGAGCTAGCTGGAATGCTATTCCTACCACGAAGCTATGATAGTCGGATTCCATGCCGGCCAAGCAGTGTTGCCCACCGCTCTCATTGCGACATGGAAACGAATAAGCTTTATAGGGCTCTAACGCATACCAGCCTTTATCGCTGCTAAAGGCAATGGGGTGGTCAAAACGCAAAAAATGTTTGGGAAGCATTTGCTGGTAACTGAAGAGCAGTGCTTCCAGCTCATGTCCGAAAAACTATGCAGGACAACAGGTTCGCCCGATAAAACATTATGTGTCAGCTACTCGAAGCTCTATGTTGTGTGTCTTCCTACTTACAGTGGACTGGAAGGACAAACAAACAATCACTTCAAGAGAGAGGTGTTTTTTTCAGTTGGGTGCGGATGTGTGGTTGTGAGTCCCTCCAGTTGTCAGGAGACCGAACCGATCCGAATGCTTCAAGTAAAACACAATGCGTTTAGAAACATCCCAACATCAAGAAACTCCAATGGAGGTAGAACCTGGCAGGCCAGACTTGCGGGAAAGCTTGAAAATCCAAAGCTAAGGCCCTCTCTGGGGGTCCAGAACGGTTTGGCTTTCCAGACGAAAGCTACAGCCAGCGTGTGCTGGAGGAAGCCCGGAATTCAGGTCTTGGCCGAGGCTAATCATCACTGTGGACTTGGATTGTTACTCAGATTCGCGGTGCCACTTAGCGCTATGTTTCGCTAGATAGCAAGAGAGCCTGGAATTTCTGTCGTTGTTGCTCTTGCCGGTCTTCGTGGTCGTCGTCGTGGTAGATTATTAGGTCATGGTGGTCGGATGAGGGAGGAGGAGGAGGAAGAGGATGCCACTGTCGTTGTAAGGCTTGGAAGCCGCCGTATTTTGGCCAGAGGAGCTCCGACAGAATGGCGTGACGGTGGCCGAGCTCTGAATGCTTTCCTGTAGACCTGACCGCAATGTCATGTGTGGAACACGCTCTGGAACCGAGACAAAGCTAGCTGGACTCAGTGATTCGCCGTACAGCTGAGAACATTCGGCAGGTCTACAGCATTTTCCGCGAGGGTTGTCGACCCGTGAGATTCAGGGCCCAATCCCTCGGGGCAGTCGTGAGCAGAAACTGTGAACTTATAAACACATACAGGGGCAGTGCAGGCCAGGTAGTTCAATTTCAGGACGTGCTGCGACTGCCACCGACTTTTGAAGTTGCGCACTCGTTGCGGACCCGGCGGGTGCTAAGTCCGCTCCATGAGGCTGAAGCACTGAGGAGGTCGGACCCCGTTGAGACCTGGGCCTTTGCCTGGCTCAAGCAGAAGCCTTTACTTCAGTGCTATTTGCGGAAGGAGCATTGTTGCCTGCTCGGGCTTCGCTTAGGCCCTACGTCGCCCTACGTGTACAGCCGCAGGTTCGAGGGATCCCTCGAAAACATTGGAGCGCCTGCCTGCGAATCATCAACGAAGTCCCTCTCAGTCGCCTTTATTGACACTTTTTTGACAGCGACGAGCGGCGACGGCTCAAGCAGCAATGTTTAGGACCCCAGACTTGACGTAGTGCATTGCTGGTTTGGTAAATTGAAATCCAAGACCCTTACAGATGGGCATTTGCTCTACCTAAGTCTTTTCGGGCATTAGTCTACTAGTCTAACTTCCTGTAGAAAAAAGTGAAAAGCCAACCGTCTCATGTATTCCAACCAGATTCACATCCTGGGCATGAGAAACACATGGAAACACAGATGCGGCCGCATCTGAAAGACAGCGATCTCCTATTCCAATGATGAGCTTTGGGCAACCGGCTGGCGATTCAGGGGACAGTTTGGCAAGAGGGAGTCTGACAGTGAGTCGCAGCACAAAGCCAAAGTGGAAGTACCCACGCATCTCATGTGCAAGACAGCATATACTCAGTGGTGCAGTTTCTGGTAGATCGTTGAAGAGCTACTTCCGGGCTCGCATGGACATGCTAGATGGAGAGCTCTGGCATACAGATTGCAGCCGGGAGTTGAATGAATTGGTCATGGACTCATTAGAGTCGTTTCTAAAGCTTCATCAGGCTGGTCATCGCGCGGCTAGGTCGATACCAGTACCTCTGCGATGTTGTGCGGTATCTCACCTCCCCCCCACCTCCCACATTCCACGAAGGTGGGAGGTGGGTTGGGCTTTCCTCCCACCCTTAGCCTCCGTTACCTCCCACCTTGACCCATTCAACTTTGTCACTATTCCTTTTCTTCACCCTGCTTTTGCCCTCTCCCGTTACCCTCGGTGGGAGGAGGCAGGAGGTGGAGAGGAGGTCGATATTTTGTGGGTACGTTTCGGTTCGAATATTGAGGCGCATGCGTAGAAATACGAACGGTCTCTTAGCCGGCGCATTGCCGTGTGCCATATATATATATATATATATTCAAAACCGCCCTGCTCATCCCAGACGAAGCATGACTGCGGCGCCAAGGTCTGCCAAAGTGCATAATAGTGCCGCAGTCCTCCGCAGCAATGTCAGCGCCACAGCGAGGCATCACGGGGCGCAACGGCCAGGAACGTTTGTGCTGCTTTGAGCCTGCACGGAGTCGTCTAGGCGATGCTAGTTTCCAAGCATGGTAGTAAGTCCGTGTCCACTCCATGAACAGCAGGTAGCAGGATGTCCTGAGCCTCTGCCATTCTAGCAGCACGCGCTGACATTGATGCAGGTCAAAGCAACCCGCCTGGGAGTCACTCAACCAGCACATAGGAACGTTATTCGCACAGAGGTTATGGATAGATTTTCTTGAGGGCACCTCCGTCAAAGAAAGTTTCGACCAGCCGAGGGTCGATAATGGCGGAACACAGACGACGCAGTCACTGCGAGGGAAGCTCCAACGCAGGCGAGGGCGCAGGTAGTCTGCTGAAGTTTTCTGTCCCGTGCAGATTGGTCCACTGCAGGCGGGCAGGTTTCCGAACATTTTGAATGGAATCTGATGGTCCCGTCCCAATCAAGCTCGAAACCCTCAAATTCAGCCAAGAGGAGCCTCTTGCTGACTCTTGCTTGTGGCCTTCGCTCGCGTTTGCCCCAACACTGCACCGGAGTGCTTTGGCAGGTCCAGCCGGCTGGTCTCGCTTCTTCGCCCCACATCAGCTTGTGTGGCCTTGGCGCGCTTCTTGTTAATGTGGACGCAGCATGATTTCGGAATTGGTCTCCACCACAATCGCCGGGCGGGAAGGGGGAGGTTCATGAGCGCAAAGATGCCGGCCGGTGTCAGATACGAGTGGTCTATTCGCTTCAGGTTGTCTCTCTCGGTGAGCATTCATGCATTGCCAGAACCTGAAGCTCGGAACTTGACTGCGAAGTTCTAGGAGGGCATTGCAGAACTAAGCGCAAAGCACCCATTCTGCCTTACAACTCCTGTGCTGCCAGCACCGTCCACGGCCAGGATGCTATGTCCCACAACACACGCATGCTGGAGTGGTCGGGTCCTGTGAGAAGCAGCTTAGCAGAACAGGCTGGATGATTCCCGTGGTAATTTTGATACTTCAGGCTTCAAACTCGAGACAGGATCCTAGCGTGGCATAGCTCGATCCGCTCCACATGATGCCGCACTTGTAGCATTTTGTCACACCTAATGGGTTTAACCTCCTCTCGCATAAAGCGCCTGCGGGGGTGGAGCACTTAAATTGATGTTACGAAAATCGCTGCCTCAACCCAAATTCATATGGGGTTCATATTTTCTCCACGTTTGTTTCGGTGGAGGGGGGGGCGGGAGGCAGGTGGGGGCGAATTGGTCAGCCTTTAATTAGGAAAAAATTTCAAAAAACAACATGTGATCATCACGACGATGTTCTGGCTCCAGGCTAATTCTTGCATAATTTGATTTTCTTTGTGTCCAGAGATTAGCTGGCGCAAGAATTTTTGCACCCATAGCGACCGCAAGGCAACAATTCCAGCTTGATTGCCTGAAACTTATGGACACGTTCATGGTATTGTTCTTGAGCACAGCCGTCGCATACTGCACACTGCACACCGTCTCTCAGGTGCCACACTGGATCTCGACCTTAAAGTGACGCTGTCTGCGGGACAGATGAAATCCAGGCCTGTCCGATGCTTGGAACTCCAGGTACGAACTAGCACGAAAGCTGCCGACCGTACCCCTCTTGGAGCTTACCCTTCTCGCAAGCTGCTGTCAACTTCTTGCAACGACATGCAGCATTTAATCCTGAGTGAAGCCGCGATGCGACGGCCGCTACAAGAGGAAGCCAGAAGCAGGGCAGCGTGGAGTGGAGCTCCCACAAAAAAATCCTGTGGCAGGGTGGCTTCGGCATACGGTCAGGACACGATTCCCCGGTGTGCCATCCACGCTACATGCCGGCAATTAAACTTCAGGACAGGGCCTTTGGATCCCTTTGGGGTCGCTTTGCAGACTTCTGAATACTTGTGAAGGCGGTTTGCATCCAAGACACTTTTGATTTGTCATCGTGGTGCGCTTTTGAACTCTGTATTCTCCCAGAGAGGAAACTTCGCAGTTCTCAATCCCAGACCAAACTCAAGGTAGAGCCTGTCCTAGTAGCAGCCTTGTTTTGCAGATGATGCACCAACGCGAAGGTATGGGTGGAGGGTGGCCCATTCAGCTCAAAGCTCGCGGAAGTCCGCGGCAGTGTCTCGTGGTTGCAGTATTCGGCCGGGGGCCACACAGACAAGTCATTCACACAGAAGCATAATTAGCCCGACTGATCACAAAAAAAAAGAAGCAGCTGCGACGACCGGGCCCAAGATAGTCTGTTTTAGCATTGCTCCTTTGACATCCGGCTCAGGTCTGCCCGAAGAACACCAAAAGTGCGCTGCACGTCCATTGGCTTCTCTGTCGCACCACGAAACTTTTGGTTTTAGCGTCAGCTTAACCTTACCCTTCCTCAGCCTCTTTACGGCGTTTCCTCTCTTGCACAAGTGCATGAATTTGGCATCACTGTGTCGCCACAGATTGTGAGGATCAGCCGGGCGAAGAGCGTCCCCGGGATCGACGGTGATGATTGGCGCTTCATGGACTGGGTTGGGCTTACAGACTCAGCCAGAGAGAGAGAGAGAGAGAGAGAGAGAGAGAGAGAGACAACGGAGCAGGTGAGAGAAGCAGAAGCATGGGGAGGCCGTGGAAGCTGCTTCCGCTCATCCCTATCACTCCAGGAGCTAGCATCGCAGAGGAACCGGTCGAGGCCGTTCACAGTGGCACAGGCGGCCAGGGGGGTGCCGAAGTAGGCAGCGGGACAAGTCTCTGCACAGGTAGAAAGGCTCGGATAGAGAATCTGAATCCCCAAGCCCTCTAGCACCCTGCTGGATCAAGACTTGAGGTCTGTCCAGAACTAGGTTCAGGCAGCGCTCCCCCTACCTCCATGGACCTCGATACGATCTTGTTGAGGCTTTGCTGGGCGTTCTCGCATGCATCGCCGCGGCCTGCCTCTAACCTGTGCCATCCTTCCGGTTGCTCGAGTTGTTTCTGTTTCCCTGTTGGAAGAAGACACCGACAAGCACGAGTTGTTGAGCTGATCGCATGCTGTGCCCGTCTGGAACTTCAGGAAGCTTTTGGCATGTCCAATGTGGAACTTGGAGCAGAGGATCAGGGCTCTTGCCGGCTCATCCAGCAACTCGGACAGTGCTGAGCAGTGCGCGTCGTTTGTTCAATGGAAGCTTCCGACAGAATCTGAATCCCAGAACGGTTGCTTTATGTTCTGTGTGGACGTGAATTCCAAGCCACGGCCCAGAGCATCCGAAGCTAAGGGTGCTCGGCTCATGGATCGGGAACTGTTGAAAGACTGCACATGTGAAAAAGACACTTTAAGCGTGATGAGAGGCACCAGTGCACATGGGACGTCCTTCCCACCCAACACGCCGCTCACCGTCTAATCTTCAGCACCTGCCGCTCAGGTACTACAAGGACCTGGGATTCCAGAGCACCTCTGCGCACACCATGTTTGGCGAACTTAGCATCTCGGTACCAAGCTAGCTGCATGGGCTTGGGGATCGAAACTGCAAGTTGCAATTGGCAGCGTCGCCACTTTTGAGCGGATAATGGGCCCATCACGGTTGAATGCCGGCTAGGTAGTGAGAAGTCAATCCAACCGAACTTGCTGTATCTCTGCGCGAGCAGACCCCGAGTCCGTGCCTTCGAGGCATGGATGCGCCGTTGGGCCGCATCGTATCTCTGGCACCAGCGTCGTGGCTCCAAGTCCTGCCGCTGACAGGCCGCGAGGGTCGCCTTACCTTGCCTGCCGTGGCATAGATAATTAGCCAGAGGTGTTTTACGCTTCAAAGGCTGACTGCTCAAGGGGGCGCTCTGCATCCGTTGCCTGCCTGGTGAGGATGGAATGCATGGGGCTGGCTTTGGGGCTGCTTGGCTTGACATAGATGAGACCTGCCCAGAGTTGGGAGCATCGGAACCAGGTCTGAGATGGCTCCAAGATTTCATGGCAAAGGCAAAGGTCCCCACTTCCCGAAGCCCAGGGGGCTCTCAGCGCCCTGACCTCAACTGCATCCTGGGCCTCATGGGCGCCCCGGAGAAGTCGCTGGGAGACCATGTTGGATCTTGAGTTTTGTTCCCAAGATCATGCAAGTATGGGAGTTGCAGAGGGGGGAGGTGAGGGGTATCTATGGAACACGGATCTCAGGGGCACCACAATTCATAGGAATTCTTCATTTTGGGCGATTCAGGAGTGACGCCCTCCCTGCGGCCTCGAGCTAAGAAACATACCCCTTTCAGAATCGAAATCAAGAGTGTAAGAGACCGGCAAAGTGACTTGAGTGCTCTACCCTGAACTAGATTTTTCTGACTCGTCCAGATTCCTCCTGCCCTTTCGGGCCTTAGATACATAGCGGAAATTGCGCACGCCCCGTAAGTTCAAGCCTGAAGCATCAGACAACGACCGAGGCAGAGGGCCGAACCGTAGAGCTTTGTGTTGCATCTCATTGGTGCTTTCTTTGGTCATTGATGTGGGGAGATGCCCGGAATGTAGCGCATGGTAGCTCTCCTGTAGTTCCGGGCTCATACGGAAGACACTTCTTCAGGCCTACACTGCCTACACCCTGTCCCCGCTTCCCTTTGTCCAGTGGGCCCAGGGAGTCACAAGGGGCAATTTCGATCCCCTCATGCGTAGTTGCAGTCAGGGAACCTGCAATCCTGTATCACGCCGACCCGCACCTATGGAACCTCGCGCAAAGCCAGGTGGGAGTGGAACATCGCCTGGCCTACGGGCTGCCAAGTCGAGCTGCGTGCTGTGGGCTCCTCTCACGATGCTCCAAAGGTGCGGACCTGGTCCAAAGCTTCGGGTATAGTCCAGTGCAAGAGTCGGGGTGCCCAAGACGGAAATTGAAGAGGCAGCCAAAACATCCTGTGATTTCCTTACGAGTTGAGCAACCACAAACACCAGGTCTTCCACAAGACCGAATCAAAGTGTATTGCAGCTCACTTTGCCCCAAAAGTGTCGGAAAAGCCGAAGGTGACTGTCTCCGCCCATCTCCGCTCCTTCCGTGCTGAGCAGCTCAGACTCGATGGCCAGCCCTCTTTGTGCACGTACGGAACTCCAGGAAGTTCTGATGTGACTGTACTTCGCAACCGACGGCTGAAGCAGCTCATGTCCAGCTTCTGAACTCTGAATCTCAGCGTCCAAGCGCTCAGGCTCGTGTACTGCCGGGCGGTGGTGCGGTTGACCCAAAGCAGTGCCCGGGTGCTGCTCGGCCTTGGCTTCAGTGGGCCTCGCAGCCGAGTTTTGTTGGCGCTCTCTGTCTCTAACCATGAAGGCTCCATCGAAAGCTGATGCAACTGCAAGAGCCAGGGAGAAGCACAAGAACGTGGTGTCGGGAAGCTCTAACGCCCAATGAAGGCAAGACTAGGCAAGCAGGCCCAATGGCATCCCTTTCCCGCGCAGAGCCTTTGCCCAAGGATCTGGCTTGGCCGCAGCGGCTCTAAGCCGGCAGATGAGGCGGTGCGTGGCCGTCTTCTGGATGGGACCGCCAAAGCAGCGTCCGACCGAGCCTTTGCAAGTCGACAGCCGAAGGAAGGCAATCACAGCAAACGAAGACAGTCGTGATAGTCGCTGCAGGACGATAGGAGAGGGGAGCGCCACAGAGTAGTAGAGGCCGTCGTGGTCGTCGCTGTCGTCGTCGTGTGGTGGAAGCAGGTCCAGGCAGCCGTTGTTGAAAGAGGCGAGTTTCCATTATTTTCTGAAGGACTGTGTGCAGGCTTCCCGGGTTTGGGATGACATGGCCAGCCAGGTGCCCCTGAAGGATTTAGACAGGCAAAGCAAGAGAGCTTTTGTCCCGCTCGCGTGACCGTGACCTGAGTTGTCGGGGCCGCCACTTAGGAAAGCCCACGCTCGCTGCACCTTGGCAGCACAGAGACAGAATATTTGCGCAGCAACAGCCTGACTTGTGCAAGAAGCTCGTACGTGACACCACGTTACACATGTCAGCTTCAAAGTCGATTGCTTGTCTCTGGCGTTACTTTCCTGCCACCTGGTTCGGAGAGTTGCTGAGAGAGTGTCCCGTCCTGAGATGGCCTTGTTGGCCGCCGTGGCTTCCCTCGCTCGCTGGTTCGGAACATCTACCTTGGAACTGACGCCAGTGGACGACGGCTGCTGGGCGAAATCTTGCCCACGGTCCATCTTTGCATCACAACAGAGTATTTGTCAACCCCAGAGCGCAGAGTCATAAATCAGACATGATGGGGCGAGGGAGATTTCTTTTCTTAAGACGACTGCGCAGTGGTTTGGAGGGTTTAGAGTAAGCGAAGCAGACGGAGAAAATGGCGAGTGTCAGCGTGGGTTTTCCAGATTCTGGAGCTCATGTCAGATGCCGGTAGGGATCTGCTCTCTTGGCTGCGGCAAAGAAGAAGACGGAAGAAAAGATGGAGAGCGAGAGACAGGGAGCACGGACGGGAAATGCTGGATGGGAGGAAGGAGAGAAGTAAGAGAGAAGAAACATGCAAATAGCATGCCGAGCGATGATTTGCTAATATTCAAAAGAAGTAAGCTGACCTGCTTGCTGAACTGAGGTTCCGGCAAGCTTCCTCAATACTTGTGCCTTGGCGTCCCCTTCGGCACATTCTGCTTTTAGAGCAGACCGGCATCACCAAGAGAGTATAGATTGAACCTGGCCACTACAGGGATAAACAGTGTGGTGTGCGGCAGTCGCTGCTTCTCATACAGCTCGTGAACCCGGTGCTGGTCACACGCCTAGGTGCAACTTTGGTTTCCGGCCCTTGAGACTCGCTTGCAGCATGGGCACTGATGGGAGTCCAGATGAAAATGATTTCGAGTTGTCTTGGTGGCGACATGTAGCAACAGTAACCCATGAATCCTTCAGACCCGTCACCTGATGTTGCTTCGAAGCCGAGCTCGTTGCCCTCCCAGGGTTTGCTACCGGACTGCTTCCAAGCAGGGAATTGGCTCGTTCTCTCCCATATCACATCCTATTCTGGTGACTCGACGGTCGGTTCACAGACAGAGGCGTCGCCGACCGAACGCATCAAAGGAAACTCTATCCCGCGCTTGTGTCAAAGCTCACTGGTGGGCATTGCACGCACATGATGCTCTTGAAGATCCAAGGTCAGAAGCCCAAGGCGGCGACAGCCTTCGCGGAGGCTGCAAGGACTTGGCCGCACTCTGCCCCGAGGCTACCTGCCTGGACTGGTCAATACTCTAGTTTACTGCAGGCATAGGCCGAAGAATGCAACAACCTGCCTAGCAGCTTATCGGGTTGCTTCTTTCTCATCTAGAATCTGTGGGGATCGCACCAAACCGTTTCAAGATGGTTCAACTCGGTCTCATAGGTTTCGGCTCGGCGTTTAAAGACAGATTCTACAGCTTGATGGCGCTACGCTTCACCCCAACAGGGTCTAGTGACTAGTGCGTCGGGAAGACCGAATGGGAAACCTTCTTCCCTTGCTATTAAGATGAGGTTGGTTATGATTTTTATCATCATTATTTTGTCACTACTACTAAGATTATGACTATTCTCATGTTGATAGTTGTTGTGACGATTATTGTAAATGTAATCATTATCATTATCCTCCCCCCCCTCCTCCACCTCCCGAAACCATTTCAGTACCACTATTTGTCCCGTGACGCGAAATAATCACACGGAATGGGCAAACCATGTCACAACTAGCCCCCAATAGGCCCGGGAAATACTGTTAATACTGATGGAATCGGAAACCATTGCATTAAGCTGCGATAAGGTCTGTATTCAATCCTCTCTTAAGCGTAGATTCTTGCAACGCAGAGAAAAAAGCTTCTTTTAGGCCGCGAATATACCTAGAAATAGTAATACCAATAACAACAACGATAGTATCAATCATCAAAAACAATAACAACGGAATGGGCTCCCGGGAAATATCAAGCAATACAAAAAAACGAAGTTGGCATGTCATTTTCAGTCTTTAGCTGTTTCATGTGTATTCAGATGCTACTACCTTCTCTCCCCCCCGTCTCGCAGCAAATTAGAACAAGCAAACAGAAGATCATGATCGTGGAATGGGCAAACCATGTGATGACGTTTGTTATAATTTGCCTCCCCTCTCGTAAGCCCTTTTGTTCAGCGTTTACCAAGCCCTTGTTAATCAAGCCATTAAACTAAGTGTGATTCATGTAGTTACAGATTGTTATTGCTTACCATTAGAAGTAGCATCATTCTCCTACTTATTCTCATTCAATATACTAGTACTACTCGAACTAGTATGAGTGTTATTACTGTTGTTATGAATGTTACTGCTGGTAGCATGAATGGTATTGGTACTATCAGCATGTTCTTATTACTGTTAGTCGTTGTAGTATGATTATCTCCATTACTGTTACAATTACGATTGTTATATTAGTAGTGTTATTGTTGTAATTATCATGATCATTATTGTTGTTGTTATTAGTATTGAGACCGTTATTACATGTATCATCGTGTATTATTATTGCTATTTCCACTAGAACTGTTATCGTTATCACTCTTGGTACTACTGAGAGAACCATTATTGCTGGTCGTGTCATTGGTATTGTTTTCTTCATAGTACAGTTATTGTTATTGCTTATTAGCATTTGTCCCCGCGTTGTAGGCCCTGATGCAGAGCTCTACTAAGCCGCTACATCCCCAATCAGAAACATTAGCAAGCATACTAGGAAAAATCACATGCCACTCCACTAGCTTCTGGGGAACCGTTTCAGTAGTCTTAATGGGACGGAACAACCATTTCATCGTGTGTGCTTGGGCCGCCCTTAATTTGCCTTGCCTTCCCCTCCTCACTGTAAGATATAATATCCACCCCCCATCCCCCCCCCCACCCAGGATGAAGGGAGGTGTGATAGGCAAGGGGTTAGCATCTACCGAGCCGCGGTCCCCTCCGGTTTGTCATGGTATGCAACGAAGTGTTGTCACGGTTTTCGTTTGTGCAATATGGACTCTGTGTCGGACTTGGGTCACTTGCGACAGGCATGGCGCACAAGTCTACCTCCAGATTCACAGCTCAGCATGCTGACAAAGCTGTACGAAGGGCATCCCTGATCATTGAGTTTGTCCGACCTGTTGTTTTGAATGGTTTTACAACAAGGCAGCTGCTTTTTCATGAAATCACACACGGATGTGGATGTGTTGACATTTATTTATTCTCCTGCAGCTGCCTTCCGGAACTGAAGCTTGAGATGAGCCTAAAGGGCGCCCCGACTGCGTCGGGGAATATTTTCGAGCTGGACACGGCAATCTTCGAACAAAGGTTCCCCAGACCTCCGAGAATAGAAGTTACTGTATGTCAGGCACATGCACTCCTCGTTCATTTCAGTCTCAGCAGGATGTTGCGGCGGGGATTCCTGCACTCGCGTCGATGCAGCACAGCCGGGATTTTCCACATGACACTGCCCGGACATTAAACTCGCCAAAGCTGTATGTGGAAGGATGAGACTTGATGGAGGCAAGCACCAAAAGCCGTAAAGCAGAAAGATTGAGCCGACCCCAATGCCTTGGTTTCGACTGCCGTGGCAATGCCTCAATCTCAACTGAAGTCTTCACCTGTCAGCAAAGGCGATGCCTTTTAGCACAATCTCCATCAAACCCGCTGCCAGTTCTCGCGAAGAGACTGGACCCAAGCGCCACCTGCTTCCCACCGACGTGGACGCATCGCTGAAGACCAAGCCATGGGCGGAATTGACACAAAATGGTGCAGAGACCCTCCCGCTGCACGTATTTGCATGGTGCAGGAGTTCAGGGCAGATCAGATTTGCTGTTCGGCTTCATGAACCAAGCTGTCATGCGCTGAGATAGAGAACTGAGGGTCACCTGCAGCGTCCTGCACACCCTGCACACCAGTGGAGCATGTCGACAGTGTCACTGCGTCAGAAGTAGGTGAACGAAGAACTCAAACACCTGCAGGGTGCATCCTCAGCGACAGCTGAGAGGGGTCACAGAGTCTCGCAGCAAATTGTTTCATCTTGACAGTAGAGTGGACACCAAGTTCAAGCTGCTTCGAACGTAAAGCATCCAACTCTGTTTGTGAATTGCAAATCCTTTTGACTGGTGGAGGCTGGATTTGTACCCTGCTCGTTCCGCCGACGAAGGTGCACCCGCTCCAGCCCTCGCGGACTGTTTGCATGACCCTTTAGTGTGCATTGCAATTGAACACTAGCGGATCCAGGTCGTCAAGGGATCTATAGACTAAGCATCCTTGCAGCTTGCGGTGTGCTTTAGCCGAGCGCGAGGGGCCAGTCCAAGCAGGACAAGGTGTAACAGCGGACATGTTGAAGCAGGGTCGAAGTTTAGACAAAGCCCAAAGGCTGCTGAGCTTCCAATCTACTTCGGTTTTTCGCCGTCCAAATCACGATGTTCTCATCATCGCTGTACGGCTCTAGCCCCTGGCTGCGCTTACTCGCAACTGCTGCGGCTTCTTCTTCCCAGGCAGCGGCCGAGTCCATGCTTTGCCTTGCTGCTGATTGGAGTCGGGAACGTAGGAGGTGAGATATCTCAGTTGCTCGAACTTGTGGTAACAAACAATATGAGATGCTCGTCGTGAATGTATCTACGACACCCAAAACAACATGACCCACATGTCATGCTACCGATTCCCGACTGTGACATCGCTAGTTAAGACTTGGCCCTGGACAGGCAAGCTACCTTGGTCCCTCAACATTTTATCACGCATCCGAGAAGGGTTGAGGGCAGGTTGGTTCGGTAATTTTACTGTGGCTTGAGAGTCATGGGCCAGTTGGGTAAGGTATACTCCGCAAGCACCATCCCTTATCGGCTCTAGACTCTAGACTCATGATGCAGTGGGCAGCCCCCACCTGCGTGCATCAGGTCATCATGTCGCCGGCAGACCAGCCAAAAGTTGTGGGGGACACTTCGCCTGCACCCAGTTTCAATAAGAGCACGAGAAGAGCTCTCGGAGCGCGAGATACCCCAGAGCGTTTGCTCAGAAGGACGGCTGCAAGTTTGCAGTTGCTGAATCAGAAATAGATTTTCCAATGACCGTCGCAAACCTGTCTTGCTCAGGCGTTGTCAAGTTCTTGATTGAAGACTGAAGCGTTCCTGTGCTGTGGATAGGGCGGCCGCAGATTGCAGCCCAAAGCCGCGTCTAGCCTAGCCTTGTCCATGCTCCCTTCAAGTGAACCTGGGGCAGGGAGTCACGGAGTCGTGCTGGTACTTGCAGTTCCCTCTCGCCAAACTCTTAAGTGCTTCATGTGTAGTCCGTCGCAGGGGTTTTCAGGTAAGCATGAGTGCATCATGTCTGGTTCGACATTGTGAAGCTGGCCTGATATACTCTGAGTCTTCTAAGGTCTCTTGTCAACTGTTGCCCAGGTTCAGGCGAAAGCATGAGAGAACAAAAGGCTGGCAATCGAACAGTCTCGAATGTACCTTCACCTGCGCAGCTTTTTTGCATGCGTAAGACCTGAAGGTATCATCAGTGTCTTCTGAGGTGATGGGTGGATCCTTCAACCCCATTCACTTGGGCCATGCATTGCTTGCCGCTTGGTTCGACATGTGGAAGTTGTTGGGAAATCCAGGCCCTGCAGCTTGAAGTACGAGACACTCGCCTGTGCAGTAGTGAACTAAGCAAGTGGCCAGTAATTGGGAAGGTTTCTGGTGGGAAGGTTTCTGGTCAAGGTAATGTCAGAGACAAGGCTCGTTAATTCAGAAAGTTCATAGCGCGTTTCAGTCGGAATCATGGTCTGATCGAGATGAGCTGCGAGGCCGGCTTGCCTTGAAGTGTACACGAGGCAATAACCGTCCACCAGACGAAGCCTGTTGACGAAGTCCTTCTCGCCGCGCGGATGCACTTGCCTTCCTAACGCCTTTCCCCTTGCTTCACCTGCCACTCGATATAATACGATATAGTTTGCTGACCAGTCTAATTATACATGTCTCGAAAGGATTCCGCTGATTCCCATGACCCGGGCAAGCCTGTGATGCGCAGGGTGGTCTCCAACAAGCCCGACACGTTTTGTAATGTCTCTCCACCTTCCTCTCCGATCACCCTGCCGACAAGGTACCTGTTTTCAAGCACCCGGTGAAGAAGGACAGCATGGTTTCAGTTTCTGTATTCTGAAGTTTATTGTGTCAGCGCAGGACCTGCTTCCCTTTGAAGATCGCGTTGCAATGTGCGAGCTCGCTGTGTCCGCAAGCGGCATAGGCAGCCTGCTGTGCGAATTGTGTGCGATAATTTCGTGTGAAAGGGTGCTGGCATCCTGCTTTTCCATGCCCTTGTAAGAAGCATGGCATGCGCGTCCCATCATGCACGCGTGTACGGTGCATATTGGCGTGGTCCTGTGGCCTAAATTCCTAAATAATTGCCAATACTATTTCACATCCTCTGCGAGAATGGGCTTGGGCCTATGCTCCTGGTCTGTCTGATGTGCCCTGTCCTTTCGCTTTTGAGGCTGAAGTCCAGATCGCTCAGCGAGCTTTCAGTAAACCCAGGGTTGCCCCTCTGGCTGGCCTCGAACGGCACCAGACTCCTGCTGCCGAGGCTCATTTCTCTCTTGTCTGTATTACTTTCAATGCGCTGACCTTGAAAGACCCAAAGGCCGGAGGTACCAACCCGACCGAAGTTGGCCTGCGACTTGTTGGCCGCAAAGCCGTGCTCAAGAGTTCTCTAGCTCGGCATCGGCCACACCTCATCGGCCTCCAGGAGACTCGAATTGGGGATGCTAGCATGCAGCCCGACGAATCCTATTACATCTATAACGCACCGGCCACCCCAGCTGGCACTGGTGGCTGCGCACTCTGGGTTTCCAAGTGTGAACCCTACGGTACGGGGCCGGAAGGGAAGATTTTCTTCCAAGAAAATGATGTTACAGTTGTCAGTTGTTCTGATCGTCATTTGACAGCTAATATCCTCACGGATCGGTTGAAGCTTCACGTACAGGTCCTGCATGCGCCTTCAGCTGCCAATGTAGATTCTGCGTTTCTCTCGCACTACTGGTCTGCCAGAGCGCATGAAGTTTTGACCAGACCCGCAGGCGCCGACTATATACTCTTGTGCGACGCCAACGCCCGTCTTGGCAACATAGCAACAGAGGCAGTCGGCCCCCTGCACGGGGAGGAGGAGACGGTTGCGGGAGTCATCTTTCATGACTTCCTGATACGCATAAATGCCTGGGTGCCATCCACTTTTGAGGCCTTTCACAAAGGAGACAGCGGTACTTGGAGATCACCGCGGGGCCAATGGTACCGTCTTGACTACATAGCGCTCCCACAATGGTGGTCAGACTTCTCTATTGGCACCCAAGTACTATATGACGTTGAGACTCTGCAAAAGAAGGACGACCATGTTCCAGTCAAGTTGAGGTGCAATTTTGCTAAGCATGCTCCGGCCACAGACTACCTCAAGCCTACTAAACGCGTCGTGCGACCCACGCTCCCGGATGGCCCACAAGGTAGGTCGGAGGTTAGGCAAGCACTTTCGCAAGTTCCAGTTCCGGCCTGGAGCTTGGATGTCGACGATCACTATGCTCAGGTCTCGACGGCTTGGTGCCAGCAAACACGGGTCTTCGATCTTGCTCCTGCTGCGGAGCCCAGGTTGCCCTTCCTCACGGAGGCTACGCTTGAGCTGATCTCGTTCCGAACTGCACTCCGTCGATACCTCAAGCATGAGGCAGCTGAGCGCCGCCGCAGGCTTCTTTTGGTCTCCTTTGCAGCTTTCATCCACTCCTGGTTGGGCACCCTTTTCACCCAGCAAGCCCGACAAAATGCGAGCTTCTGGCTGTGGAGCCTTGACATCAGCGAGGCGCATGCCCTCTCGGCGTTGTACGTCTCCACTAAGGCCATTCGGCGCAGCGTTGCTCAGGACAGGTTTCAATACCTTGACGGTTTGGCTACGCAAGCTGCTGCTAAGGACATTAGGGATGCCAGAACCCTTTATAAGTCCATCAGGCAAGCCTTTCCCGCTGCGCGTTCTGCCAGGCGTGCATCTAATAAGCCATTGCCTTCCCTGTTACTCGAGGATGGGACTCCGGTCGATTCCTTCGAAGGTCGTACGGAATGCTGGCGAGCTCACTTTGCCAAGCAGGAAGCCGGCTTCAAAGTTGATCCGTCAGATTACATTGCGCATTTCGACACGTATAAGCCCAGATGTTCCTGGCAGCTGGACATGCGATCTGCACCGACTCTTCTGCAAGTCGAGTCCAACATTCGCCTTCTCCAACGCAACAAGGCTGCGGGAGCGGATGCCGTTTCGGCTGAGCTCCTCCGCCTCGACACGCCGCTCACTTCCAGGCAATTACTGCCTATATTGATGAAGGCCTCTCGCAAGGCCCGAGAGCCCGTCATCTTCCGAGGCGGAGAACTGTTTCTCTTAGCCAAAAAGGCTGCAGGTTTGCTGGGCTGCGACGGGTTTAGGTCCATCTTAGTGTCCTCCGTCCCTGGAAAAGTTTATCATCGCTGCCTTCGACAGCAACTCCTTCCGGCCTTTCTCACCTGCAAATCCCCCCTCCACGGTGGTATTGAGGCCGGTCAAGGAATCGAGTTGATTTCTCTGGTTGCCAAGACCTTCTTCTCGCACGCCAATACCAAGGGTCAGTCGGCTGCACTCGTCTTTTTTGACCTTAAAGCCGCATTCTACCAGGTTCTTCGCCAGACTTTAGTTGACACCAGTGAGAGCGATGACTCCTTACTTAGGCTCTTTCATGCCTTAGACATACCACCCGCTGCACTTGTTGAGCTCAAGCAGCACCTTGCAACTGCTTCACATTTGGCAGCTGCACAGGTCACCGGCCACACCAGAGCCCTCATTAGTGACCTCTTCGAGGGCACTTATTTCCGACTCTCGACCAGTGCCGTGCTTACCCTTACGCAGCGTGGTTCGCGCCCGGGAGATCCCATGGCGGACATCCTGTTTGCCTTTACACTGTCTGCGCTCATGCGTACGGTTGGCGAGGCTCTCAAAGACCATGGACTTTCTGCACGTTGGGGTCGTGATGGCCGTAGACCGGACTTCATCCCCCATGTGGGTAACGTTGATCTGGGCTGCCCTTCTTGGGCAGATGATTTCTTCCTTCCCCAGACCTCATCGAACTTTGCTGCTCTCGTGGATACGGTCACCAGGTCCGTTGCGATTGTTGCAGATAAGGCCCTTGTTGCTGGGATGACGGTCAAGTATGGGGTGGAAAAAACCGCTGTCCTCTTTCCAGCGGAACTACTGGCTCGTCATGCAGCTGGTTTGATTACGGTAGACGGCCAAGTAGGCTTGCACATACCCACGAAGTTTGGAGACACCCTCTCCTTTATGCCGGCGGTCCATGCATATAAGCACTTAGGAGGCATCCTGACCTCAGACAGTAATCCGATGCCGGACCTTCACCTAAGGTTCTCCCAGGCCATGGGGGTCATTCGGCCTCTGCGGCGCCGCCTATTCGGTGATCTGAGGTTTGACCTG
This sequence comes from Symbiodinium sp. CCMP2456, assembly GCA_905221635.1. Classification (NCBI taxonomy): domain Eukaryota; class Dinophyceae; order Suessiales; family Symbiodiniaceae; genus Symbiodinium; species Symbiodinium sp. CCMP2456. Next base: position 26,447 of record CAJNDV010033130.1, read on the forward strand.
GCGGTAAGGCGTAACCTTTTGCGAGCTCTTGCTGTTTCGCGTTACGTTCATACTGCATCGGCTCTGCTTTTTCCTGCGGCAATCCATCGTCGGCTTTGGGAACGGCAGTATCTTGCTTTATGGCGGCCTCTGGTGGCGCGCTCGGCGGCCGACAGCCAGAAACATAACTACGAGGTGCTTCTCCACGCTCAAGCCCCCTCTCCGCCTCTTGCCATCGCCAAAGCCAGGGCTAGCTGTCTAGCAAAGCTCTTCGAGAAAGGACCAGGCCTGTTGCTTGCCCTGATGTGGGATCATTGGCACCAAGCGCCTAGGCGGTCGTGGTTGTCACAGCTCCAAGACGACTTCGAGGTTGTCACAGCGTTTGTGCCTGAGGCCAAAGATCATGTCCAGTCGGGTGATGTAGTGTCGAGCCTCCTTGAAGCACACTCAGACGACCCTCGCTGGTGGGTGCGCCAAGTAGGCAAAGCGATTCGCCTTTTCCTGCAGGATCTTGAAAAGTGGAAAGAGCTCAAGCAGAAAGCTCCGCGGCGACCCAGCCCTAGCCTGCCAGATGCAGTAGGTGATGCTGCAGATTTCCAATGCTACTTATGTCAAGCAGCGTTTCCGCTGCGGAAACATCTGCATGCTCACCTTGCACGCACGCACCAGGTTTTTTCACCCGCCAGGCATTACGCACTGGGCCCAGACTGCCCCGCATGCCTTAAGCTTTTCCCGGATGTGAAGCAGGCTCAGCAGCACCTGAAAGTTTCTGGCAGCTGCCTCCTTCGTTGCCTTTACCTGTACCCTCCTTTGACCATTGACGAGATTCGGCAACTCGAGGCACCCATTAAGGCTAGGGACAAAGCAGTAAAGAAGGGTGGTTGGAAGACCTACGTCGCCAAAGGTCCGCCAAGGCGCAATCCCCACATCCTAGGACCTCCCCTACCTAGTGCAGATGATCGGGCCGCAAATCTTACTGGGGATGAGTCCGATACCCTTGCGTCTTTGGTGCGACCCTTTAGCCCGAAAGCCTCACATGTTGTTTGGGTCAACGACTTCCTCAGGGGTCGTAGCACAGAAGGAACCCGTAGCAGCTCGAAGGCTTTCTGGGCACAACGCCCCATGTTTCACCCATGAATTTCTGTTGCACGATTTTTGGGACGCGCTACCAAGCGTCGCCCAGGCTCGCCTTGGCGGCCCGTAGCACGATTGTCCGACATCAATCAATCAATACTATTTCGGGGGTTCCTTGTTGTAATTATAGTATACCGGGCCCAAAAACCCTATTCTAGTCATTAAGACCCCTACATTAGTCCTGGGGCCTGGCTGCAAGGCGTGAGCCGCGTCGAGCAGGAGACCGAAGAGTCAAACGCAGGGGCCTCGATCCAGAAGTTGAAGTACGTGAGAGCTTGCCGACGCCTGCCAAGCTTGCATTAAATTCGCAACTCCCCCTTCGAAATAAGAGGATCATAGCAGACATTAGGTTGCGGCATGGTGCTGCATGTATGAAGGTCTCAAAACAGAGACATCGTCTACTGCTTTCGATGAATGCAAAGACTGATGCTTCCAAGGGTCACCTAGAACTGATTCCGAGGTAGTGATGCTGCGTGCCCTGCGGAAGAAGTATCCCGAAGGAAGCAAACTGTTGTGGGTCTGCGGGGATGATGTGCCCCTCGGTCCCTACGGTGCTCCACAGCCGTAGCTTGGGGTTTCTGAGGTTTGCAGCTAGTTAGTTTGGACGTATCCCAAGTGCTTTGCTTATACTATATGATCTGGAGGAAAAAAAGAGGGAAGAAGCCTTAGAAGAGTAGTCGTGGAGCCGTCAAGGTTGAAAGAGGCCTGGGCACCGCTTGAAAGCAGCTATCTCAGAGGTCATTAGAGGCTTGAAACATGCTGGTGCATGTCTGTCTAGTTCTCAGAAGGTCGCGGTGTCCGCGATTGCTTGCTTGAGAGCACGTTTCCAATAGGCAGCTTGCCGGAATATGATCCGAACCACTGCACCCCAGCCGAAACCCGAATCAAACAGGTTGCCCTCAGCGATCACGAAACAAGCAGGGCTTCCGCCCAAGGTTCGAGTGGATTTCCAACGAGCGTGGACAGGCCATGCTTTGCGAGCTGGACGGGCTCATCGTCCAAAGGCGGTTGCACAAGGTTCGCTCGACGGCACTTCCAGGAGGGATAGAATTGCCACAGCTGTGGCCCTTCCAAGATGCTCAGGTTGTATTGAGCTTAAGTTTCGGAAAAAGAAGGGTTAGTGAATCAATACCACCGCACAGCGACCTTCGGCAGCTGTTCGTGCACGATGGAAGGGTTCTCGCGACATCCATACTTGCTGCGACGTGTCCATCAGAAGCTTGGACAATGGAGAGACCAGGCACCTGACAACCAAACTGACCGCTTCTACCAAGCACCAGTGGACAGCACCTATGCTGCAGCCTAATGCCGAGGATGTTGATTCTAGAATCAGCGCGTCCTGATCTATGAAGAGCGTAAGATTAGAACTTCTGGGTGTTGTTCATTCGGCTGCAGAGATCAAAACAGACCTTGACAAGCTGCGTGTACTTGCTTTCTTTCCTGTGCATAAACCCACCGAAAACAGCTTTCCTTTGGACTCGAAGCTTCAGTGACCCAGCGAGACTGCGACCAGAATGATAGGATGGAAGGTCGAAGTCGTCATAATCACACTGTGTCACACTGGTATGGTTAAACAGGCCACTAGTTACTGCCCTCGCCTGACAAGGTGATTTGGTTCGGGCCTTGGCTGCGGAGCATCAGCCCCTCGACCGCTTGAGCAATTGTTTGCAGAGTTTACCGATGCTTAGGACCGCTTAAAACCGTGAACCCTATGAGAATTTGTAGTTGAAATTCCAATGCGCTTCTTCTCTTGGTCAGGCCGAGGGCTCGACCTTGTGGCGGTCAGCATTATATATACTAGTATATACACTATTCTTATATATTGTTACACCTTATGATATACTGTCATATACTATTCTTATATATCGTTATACCTTGTGATGTAATGTTCACACAGCTGGTGCTTTCTAAGCTGGGCTCTCCAGGCCGACTCCAGTGCTGCGAGTCTTCTCTCGACACGAGTGTGGAGACTCCAGAAACCCTCGCAATTGCTGGTTGACTGATGCCATGGCCCGAAATGAACAAACAGCGAAGACATTCAATACTGATCAAAACCGGAATGGCGGCCTCCTCAAATAGGTCTGACAGCCATCAATCACAAAAGCCTGAAGGGTTCATGTCGACTTCATCTATGGCGAGCTGCCGCACTACTCGTCCACCCTCGTGCGCAACTCCCCTGCAAGCTGGCGAGCCTTTCTGCCCCAAAAAGTGGCGGTGCCCTGGCAGCACACTTGCCAGGTCTTGCCAGATAATTTGGGGTGATTATATCATTGCTGTATGTCCCGGTGCTTTGTTGCCCAAGTATGATTCTTGGTTGCTTCATTTCGTAGTTGCATCTGGAAACATGGGATGCTTGCCAAGCCATGGACCGCACTCGAAGGTGTCCAGGTCCAGGTAGAATCTCGAAGCTGCGCCGATGCATCCCTGACAGAGTTCCTGCTTTGCCTCGTCACGGCGTAGCCTGCGAGCAGGGAGAGGGAACTGAAAAGCAGTCTCAGTCTGTGAGGGATTTCGCCGCTTTGCAAGAGACCTTTCCAGGCTTATTTGGACGAGCGACCAGCACTTCTGGCACAACTGGTTCGCAGCGGTGCCCTGGCGCTGAGAAGCGTTGTCTTCAAACAGCTCTTGCCCATTGTCGTGAGGGACCCGCACTGCACAAGCCTTTCCAAAACCGAAGCCCGAAACCGCGGCTTGATTCGCCATGCTGTGTTCCAGGCGACGCACCGCCAGCCCAGATGACGCCCCCATCGTCGCCACTCGGGGTGCGGCTCCCAGATGTCTCATGGAAATGGCACAAGGTTGGAGGTCCTGCAAGACCTTTTTGTAAAGCCTCACAGTTCTCGCTTGTCTTCGCAAATTATGAGCATTAACCGTTGCTTGTTGGCATCCAGCTGAGCGCTTCAATCATAAAGCATGTACAGACAGCTCCGTGTCATGGGCTCCTTAGCTCGTACTTTGTTTTTGGCGGGGATGTGCTAGCGCCCCTTGAAAGTCTCTAGAGTATATCATCTCGCGGAGGAGACGGCCTCAAGCTGTTCATTTTTAAAGCTGTTCCTGATTAATTAGGCGGCTCTTTGTAACCGGAACCTTGAACCATAGCATCGAATCCACTGCTTGCTGAGCTGTAGCTGCCAATCTCCTGGTTCTCCTGAAGCACAGCCCCAAGTATCTTCCCCAGGACACGGCGGAATGTCAAGATCTGGATGATGAGCTGGAGTCCGTTCTGGACCCGCGTGGCTTGCTCCATCGTGACGATGAGAATCCACCCGCAAATGCCATCGGCTCCATATGACTGCTCCTGGATACTGCTTGTCTTCAGTCCGTTCAAACCTGGTGTCTGTTGTCACAGAAAGCCCTGGATCTGACTGCAGAGGAAGGACCGGTGCCACTCACCGGCGTAGCATCTACTAACAACAGACCTAGTCCCTCTTTGACCTCCTCGCTGAACCACCATGTTTGAAGCCGGCAAACACAAACCACCTCCCTGCTCGTAGGAGCAGGCGGCCCCAGAAAAGCTGGAGAAGCCAGTCACCGTGGGGTTTGTGGACCTCGTCCCAGACGAGGCATCCTTTTAGGTCCTCGGGTTACGGCGCTTTGGGCTCAGACATCAGTTCTGGGATGGCGGTGAAGAACTCCCCTCCACATCCGATGTGGTGGAGCTGCTAGCTTGGACAAGCTTCCCGCTGTAGCTTTTGCAAGACTTGAAGATGAAGGATCCTTAAGTGCATGCATTCAGCCGGAGTCACAGGGAGGCTTCGCATTTCTTAGCTGCCCATAGCTGTATCAGCAGCAGGGCCAACTAAGCACTCACGAGCCATTACCACGAGAAAACTTCAGGCGGGACTGAGGCGATGTCCTGCCTGAATGCCGACACTCTTCGGATGAGGATGTCGCAAAGTAGACCTGACTTGAACACCTAGAAGCGGTCCCTCTGCTTGTGCGCTCGCAGCCAACAGGAGACGTCCGCATCCACACCGTCAGATGCAGCCGAGACTTTGGTTCACATATTTGGCGGGTTCTGTAGGCTACTGCCAATTCTTCTTCACTACCCAACCTCACCTTATGCCGACCTTGCCGCAACAACTGCGTGCGAGGCTCTGCCAATGCCAATAGAGACCACAGACATTGGCAGTGTAATAAACCGTCGACATGAGCACAGAGCACTCGCATCATCCGTCGCATCATCGAAGTTGTGTACCGGTTGCAGCGCTACACATAGCTACAGCAGCAGCAGCACTGCACGCATACTCTATGTTTGCATTTCCCTAGCGGTCCTATCCTCGACCGTTTCCCCCACGCCTGGCACCTTATTGGTTAACAGAAAGAGTTACGGGATTCGTCTTGAGGACTACATTTGACGCTTCGGTGACTGAAGTGTTGCACACCGCCGAAGCATCTCGGGACTCGGGGTTGATACCCGACACCCAAGGAGCTGCCTCACATCCTCGGCTCCATCCTGCGCAGCAAGCGCTCGCCCCCGTCCAGGCTGGCTCGCTCAAACGGCCTTCAGCAAGCAACGAGGTTCGATCTTCACCACAGCAAAGCCTCCATGAATTAAAAATATGCAGGGCAGGGCACGGATATGTCCCGCTCTTCGGCCGCGGAATTTGGTGAAATTGTCTCTAGGCCTTCCACTTTAAAAACTTCGAAGCTCCCTGGGTCCTCGCGGAAGGAGCCCCAACCGCAAGCGGACCGTGTCCAGACCACCCTCGGGCCAGCGCCTCCGGGAGGCCCCCTGCCTCTTCAAAGAGGTTTGAGGGTTTGTAGGGTCTCGGGATGGACATGGGGACGAAGGCTTTCGGCTTCGGGTGGTTCTGGTTTTGAGCCGTTTGGGCTTTGAGAGCTCTGGGTTTTGACTCTTGGGCTTTGCGGGGCTGGGGAACGCTAGGATTTCGAGTTGCCTGACACGGGCAACAGAACGATGCGAGTTTTGGGGAGGCGTGGTCGCACCGTTAGGGTAGTCTTGGACAGCAAGGCAAGATTGGAAAGAGTGAGTTTAGAATTTGATACGGTGAGAGCCCAAAAGAGGTTACGGTTGCAGGGGCTGTCTGGCCACACCTGCACCGGCATATCGTCCTCTGTGTGAGAACCCCTTTGTCAAGTCCGATCCTTGATTGTTTCCGTGTGCGGACTGTTGGCCCTTGCCTTCAGCATAGGACACAAGCAAGGTAGCGTCAGCTCGCGGCACACACCTGCAGCTGTCGTGCAGTGTGAGGACTGGTTTTGCGCGTCAGCTGTAACACCACTCGACCATGCCAAGGCAGCACTGTCTTGCGTCATGCGCTGCCTGGCGACAGTCCATTCGCTGCAAAGGGAGTGGCTCAGACAAACTTCAAGTGCCTTACAGCAGAGACTGGGAATACGGCATGTGGCGCTGCGTTCTAGCGATCCTGCTGACTAGTTGGTTTCGAATCCAGGGCAGGCAAGGCAAGTGGGGAGAGGCAATGCCCGGCAGCGGCACAGATGAGCGGGGATCGAGTGGCAAAGTTGTACATCAGCTCTCTTGTTCATGTTTATTGTGCATGCCTGGAACCTGTGGCGCCGGCTGAGGCGTGGCCAGACCGCGCTCGCTTTGGCGCTTCGAGGCTCTCCGGAAGGCCCCATGGATCCATGGTAGTGAGCTGCTTCATTGTACTTGTGTGTACATCATATAGCGTGGTACTGAATACAAATCTGTCAACATACATTCATGCATGCATGCACACCTTTTGGATGTACATATGCGTATAAGAATATGTGTTTGTGTTTTATACGGTTATGTATGCAAAACGATGATGTGTGCATCTGTTTGTATGCCTGAGCGTATGTATGTATGTATGTATGTATGTATGTATGCATGTATGCATGGGTCCTCGTATGCACATGCATGTAAATCTCGGCAGGCGAGAGTCGTTCCGTGACGTGAAGTCTGTGCTCGCAGCCAAACCGGGTCCCTGGTGTGTGTGTGTAGGTGATGTCGCGGCAAGAAAGTTGCGCAACCTCCGCCGTGCTACCACGGAGACGCTGCAAGGCGGACAGGGTGCAGGGCCCATTTGCATCGGTCGTCGGCAGCCACTTCTGGACTTTGTAGCGTAAGTTCAGTAAGTTCAATCGCTGGAATCCCACCTCGAGGGCCTGAAGAGATTAAGAGATCGCACATGGAGTGTGTGGCGATTCCGTTTGGGTCTCTCCCACGTCTTCCAGAGTCTAGAGGCTTCATCGGAATTCATCGGACTCCTGTTCGACTCTGACCGACTTTGGACTTCATGCTTTAAGAGGGGCGCAGGGTTTCGGGCTTCACCTCGGACTGCCACCTTGGCATGCCCAATCGGTTCAGTTCACCTTTGCCTACCATGGGAGGCTAATGAGTGAGCATCGTAGATGGCATGGAAAGGACAAGGAATCGCAAGTTGTACTCGCATCTTGGAAGAGCAAGACCTGCCCAGGAATGTCTTTTCGTGTCTTCAAGCGATACAGGGGTCTTCAATGGTTTGGGGGTAGATGATTGTAGTATAGTCATAGTGTAGTTGTCCTAAGAAAGATGCCGCCACGCATTGCAAGACGTGCAGGTGACGAGGCCGAGCTGCTCCATGCAGCCGGCTTTGCAGCTGGCGCTGCCGGAGCCGTGGCGGAGGTTCCTTCGACGCGATTCGATTGAGTGGAAAACTTGACTTGTGCTTCTTTCCGGTTTGTTGTGAGTTGTGTGTATGAACCGTACGGACGTCACACACTGGGCCTTCCGAGGAGCTTCGTCACGTACCCAAATGGCTCAGACGCCTGGCTACGTTTGAGACTTTCTGCACAGCATCGGGCACAGCACCTCGCGGGGAAGCGAGATGGGTATTCTTTGTAGCTGGGCAGTATCTTCTCCGGAATGGCTGTTGGGCAATATTTCGGCGCGATTTTCGGTCGGACACACATGCTGTGATGGCAGAGACTTAAACAACCTTTGAAGATTGACAGTAGCCCGATGCCAAGGCTACGACCGTGCACTGCCCGGAACCCAGACGATGATGTCGGAAGAGTGTGCGGCTACCGACCTTTGCCCAGACGTTGAGTTGCACTGCGCACAATAGCTTCCATCGTCAGGCTTGACCAGCTTTTGGCAGAGGCATCGCGTCGATGGAGCTTCGATGTTCCTTAGAGGTTGAGGTTTGGTGTTCTCTGGAACAGGGAGGGCGGGCTCCCTCCAGCAGTCTTTCAGCCAGAGAAGTTGAAGTATTCCGACTGAAGGTCTCCGCTCTCAGCCGCCCCCTCGAGCCCTACCATCACCGCTCCCAGAGTAAACCCTGCAGCGTCATAGCAGGACCCCTGCTATGCTAGAAGTCTGCAAAGCTAGGCGCTTGGTCCTGCGGCAAGCCCCCCATCGCCTGGAGGCTCCTGGCCCTGATGGCCCACAGTGCTGGATGCGACGTGCCTCGCTCCTGGTGTCGAAGCAGAACTTACGAAGGTTTTGCTGGGTCAGGGAGGGGAAGTTTCTTCAAAGGTGTCAAAGGCTTCGGGTAAGGCGCAGCGAGCAAGAGCACCTGGCGAAGGCATTGAATGTGAAGCGAGGTGGCATGATAGTGATAGTGGTGAGCACCGAGGGCGGGCACGATGTATCGCATGCGATTCTGAGGGCCTCTAGACTCTAGATGTAAGTGTGGCCCTGGAGAGGAAGGCTCGAGGACTGCTTGTAGCAATATTCCTGGTCAGCCTTGGCATTGTGTTCGAGGGCAGACCCTGGCATCTCAAGGACAAGTTCAATGTGCGAGTTGATGTCCTCATTGACGACGCTCGGCATGTCTCTACATGAGTGGGCAAGCAAGTCGCTCGACGTCTTAAGGCTTAAGGCTTGTCCGATGCACAGCAAGTCTTGCGCACTAATCAGATCAGTTAAACTGCTGTCGTTGTCTTGGCCGAAAGACCCCCGCACACGCAAAAGAGCCTCGGCTTAGCTCGCTCATGTCAAGACATCGAAGTTCGCAAACTGGCGGTGTCGCAAGAGGGAACTCACAACTGAGACTTTTGAGCGCGAGAAGAAAGGTTTTTTCTCTCGCTTAAGCGCCTTTGCTGGTACCAACATGCCTGAACGTCAGCACCCATGTCAGGTTGGTCGAAACTTTTCAGGATCACGCACAGCCTTCGCGGGAGCAGCTGTTGATCCTGGCAGCTTTCCCACACTCTGAGGCGTGCGTCCGCGCCTTGGGCGAGCTCATGGTGTCGCGCACAGGGGCTCCTCTGCAGGCGACAACCGGCGGCCTGTTGCCGCAGATCAGAACCGGCAAAGCGAAATTCCACACCGTTCAGTATTCAGTCTCGGGGCCTGTCACAGGTCTGGAGCGACTACGATGCAACCGACCCTAGGCAGATTTTATTCCCGCTAGAATGAAAGACTGGCAGCTTGCGATCTTCGTGGCAGCAAGTAGACCAACCAACTCAAGCAAGGCAGAGCGGTGGGCTTTCGGTGACGATGTGCTTCACAGCATCATTTCCTATGACTTCGCAAACAGCTTCAAAACATGTCAAACCGTGACTACGGCATTTCCGTGACAACAGTAAGGGCATACTGCGACAACTTGCCGTGCAATCAAATCTCGGGCACAGACACCCCCCATTGCCGGAGGTGAGTGTATATTGCACAATCTTCAGCAGCTTGATGTCCTCGCACACTGTTGATGTATTCGTCTGCTTGTGGAAAGACAACAACCGTGCAGATAGAAGAACCGCCCCAAGGCAGAAAAGTTCGCATGCGACGAAGACAACGAGACCACAGGCCCTTGCGGTGACTCATTCGAGACACGGGAAGTCACCTTTTCAGAATGCCATGCCGGAGTCAATCTTGCAGGTGAGTGGCTCCTGTCCCTCTTTCAGCAGTATGCAGACTGCAAGGAGTGCTCAGCAGTGTGCTTTGCACAAGGGCTACTACAGGTCTTCAGCCTGACTTGCACTCCACGGATCACGATGGCTCCCTGACCCGATCACCCTGAAGGAAGCGCTCGGGCGATTGCGATGCTTCGTGGCAGCCGGGGGCCAGCGTCTTGCCATGAAGTTGTTTCGGTCAAGACAACATACATAGTAGATTGAATCAGGACCACGGGGCAACACTGGGTGCTTTGAAGGTGGCAGAAGGTTTCCGGTTGCTCAGCTATGCACAACGGGGGCTTGCACATTGGGGAGCTGCAGCACTGGTGCAATGATGGTCGAGCCGCGCTCAGTACCAACGGCAGGAGCACAGAAGAACTACTGTTTATCATAGTTGCAACAGTTTTGGGTAGAACAGGTTTTGCTCCTTTGATTGTCTCCCTGCCGCCTCTGAGGAACGCTCCTCACCTCATCAGGACGCCGTGCCGGCACGTCATGGTATGAGCATCGCCGGGTGTTGCTGTAGTATCGTCTTCTCGACATTGGCGATCGGCATTTCGACATCTTCGACTTTTTGACCAGTACTCGACTTTCCGCAGACCCAGTGGCATGTACCGGCCAACAGTAACCAGAAACAAGCATGGAAACTCCCAGCGCCTGCAGGGTAACTTCAGGCAGAACACCTTGCTGCCCGCAAACGAGCTCATCGCAAAGTGTAAGCCTATAGGGGCTAGGGGCGTAGATGCTGCTGGCAGCGCAGTGGTGTTGACTTCACTGCCTCAGGACATCCTTCAGGGCCCGACGGTCGGGGCCCCGTGGGCCCGTTGGCTGGTGGGTCGGAGGATGAGAAGGGGAGCTCGGATTCTTCCGTGGGAAGTGCTTTCGGTTCGAAGTGCGAAGCGTGAATCGCAGGTTTCATGCCCCGAAGGGCTTATATGGCTTTGCATTCTGAGCGTGAGTTCCCAGAGTCCTCCGTAAAGGCTCTGGTTGTCAGTGCTTACACGTGTTATGGGACCCCTTACTGGGTCTTTGCACATTTCCAGGAACAGTCTGGCCAGTCCTAGGAGCTCGTGACATGATAGGTCCGATAGGTGCTAAGTGTTGCTTGTTGGGTGTGTTCAGGATCTTGCTAGTACGTTCGTACATGTTAGAATCTGGGTGCTGTGTGGGTTTAAGTTTTGTTCGGAGGGGGTCATTGCTGGAATCCGTGCCTGCATTGTGCCAGCGTGCGAGTCAAGAGGCAAATTTGGCAGCATTGGCGACGTTGGCATTTATAAGTTTACTGGCCGGTCCAGTGGGCAGGCGTTTGAATGAGGTGATCGAGCACAAGGACACCTGCCAAATCATGAGAATTTCACTCAGGTGGCTGGGGAGTTTTAGACACCCTACGCTGTCATCCTTGCATTCTAGTTTGTGACACGTTTCCTCATGTCGGCCGACTGGCCATGCCAGATACTGGTACCAGCAATTAGCAGCTTCCGGTGCCTGTTTTGGGAAGCCGCCTCTGGAAAGGGAAAGCCGGTGCTGTCAGATGCAACTGCCAACCCACTTCCAGAGGCTCTGCATCTCTGAACCAAGATCCAAACTTGCACAGCATTACCAATCCAAAAAGGAGCCACCTCAAGCGATTGTGAAGCACAGACCGCCTTGCCGGCACTGCGCATGATCCTGCAGGACCGGATGCTGCGACGGGTCCTCTCGACCGAGCAGGCTTCAATGTTTGTACTTGCTGCTTATTTCAGCTCAAAGAGCACTGGCCGTGGTGTGGTTGTGCAGCTTGACGTTCAGTGTTCAAGATAGGCGTTGCTCTCCTATGGAGACTAGCAGAAAGTTTTCTACGGCACAGAACCATCACCTCATGTTGAGAGACGGCCTGAGCCTTGCAGGCCAGCCCAGGTGCGGAGCACCCTGGGGCCCACACCGCCGCGGCGTCTGCAGCCTAAGAGATGGAAGTCAGAGAAGTAAGTCCGGAGTCCAGAGTTGTTCTTGTTCTCAGCTTGGTTTGGGCCGAGGTTCCAGGATTTTCAGCGTGGCATAGCTCCCTCCCCCTTCCCGGTGTGAGGCTGAGGACCTCCCCAGCCCCAGGCTGCACAAGATGCTGCGCTCAGTATCACAGATGGAGCAGGGGAGCCTAGCTCCAGAGGCCCGCACAGCCTGAGTTCCATCGGTGTTCCGTTGTGGTGCGTGAAGTCGTTCTGCAAGTACTTGTGCCTGTCGTCGATGTGTCTTCGAGCCAGCAGTTGATCCCGAATCGACAGCTGAAGCATGAGAGGTGGCACAACCTAGCCAGTATCATCAGCTAGAGGCCGCTTGAGAGAATCCACGCTGGAGGCTAGGTGCTGACCAGAGAGAGTCCAAGCTTTGAAATCGTACCTTCAAGAACGCACCGGCTACGACTCTGAGGTTCCAGCTGATGGGATGCTTCGCCCGTAGCACGCCTTTAGAGGTGATGCACGAGGTGCGCAGCCAACACACTGCTCACGTGCTTGTGGCCATGGCCGTTGTGACATATGAAACCTTCACGTTATGCATGACCTTACGGACATAGGCGAGTTGGATAACACACAAACAGACCGATAAAGAAGCGTTTATACCTGTACTTTATGCACATGCCGGCACGCGTATTTGGTAAATAAAGGTCTGTGTAATGACACTGAGCGCGTGCAAGAGAGCCTTGCTTCGGACCCTGGTATGAGGCCTTAGCAAACCGAGACCGGGAGCGGGAGGAGTACGACGTCGCGAAGTGGCCGGGTGCTGAGTTTTCAGCCAGAGGGCTCCACAGAGGGTGTGGGATAAGGAGAGATTCTTGGGTTACGGGTTCATGAGCCACAGGGCCTGGAAGAAGCGCTGCATAGACCCAGCATAGGCGTCTTAAGTAATGACCTTCTTATCTTGCCTATATAAATATAGTGTATAATATGCCTTCCCAAAGCCTGAATCCCCTGATCGTGTACCCAAAGTTGTTCTTGATTTCTAGCGCCCCCGACATTCAGCCAAGCAGCTGTCGCCCTTCCATTTGCCTTTGTCTGACTCACTACAGACAAACGTCCGTCCCTGGTCGGGCGGGTGTGATGAGAACTTCGATTTGAAACCCCAATGCCTTTCAACATGTCGATACTCTGCTGCGACAGACGTTACATATTTTAGCCTATCTGGCACAGTCATGCCCGAGTTATGTTCGTCCGTTCTTCCCATTGCACACAGCTTAGGCTTTGCATGAGCGCAATGCTTACATCAAGTTCGCCTTCCTCTGGTTGGGTCAAGAGTGCTAGTGAGTTCCTGTGCGGCCATGCTGCATAACGTGCGCATTGATCGCCTCAGCGGATATTGCCAACTTGCTCCAGGTTTGGAACCCTTACGTCAGTCATCGATCTCATGGCCCCTCGGAGATACTTGAAGGTCTTCAAAAGTGAAGTTGGAAGCCAATTGTGTTGCTTGCATATGGTCATTGGTGAGGATCGTGGGATGTACCAGTTTTTCTGTTCCATCGAAGAAGGCAGCGTGAATGCAGAGTTCGCTTGTCGGACTTAGAAGGGAATGCAGACGGCACTTGGCATTCTGGCTGGGTCTGGGGGCTTTCTGATCTTCTCGTTTCCATTAAAGGACAGATCTTCTCTTTTTCGTGCCTCCGAGGTGACTCTGGACCAGGCTTTGGCCGCATTTATTTGCACGTACTCGGAGGGCGGCGATGCTTAGGCCTGGCGCTTTCGGGTTGTCCGGGGTCGGGCTCCCTTAGGTCTTCGTCTTGGCCCAGTTGCTGCTAAAGCTAGGAATGTGCAGCCAGCTCACTCTTGCAGGCTCATGTAACAGCCCCCCTGGCTGACTTACGGAACATACGGGCTCTTCAAGTTTAGGGTCCGTACAGGAGAGACCTGAGGAGTCCGCTTGGCGTTTCAACCAGACAGTCTGTATGATGATATTACGAGACTTCGACGATCACTATGCCTACGACTGCTGTTGCGCCTATGACTTGTCACCATGCACCTCTTCCTGACGGGCATTGCGTGCGAGGCCGACGCGCCAAATTGGAGCTGGGCACCTTCGAGCACAGGTCTTCATGTACCATAGTTCGCGATGCAGCTGACTCTGCGATGCGTGCAGTTAACAAGCCGTGGGAGGATTAGGCATGATCAGGCTTCATGTCGCTCGACATGACAAGACGGCACAGGGCATTGCACCGGGTCGGGCTATCGGATATCGTCCGATCATTTGAGTACTGAGTCCGTGATTTCAGTCCTACGGTGGGGAACGAACTTCCGGTGATGGGGATCAGATGGGGGCATTTTGTGTCTGATTGCGTGCGGGAGGTATAGGGCGGCGAATCAAAAGCCAGATCGTAAAGTAACCAGCGCACCAGAGTGGGCTTCTCGCGAGGGTACAGCAGGCGGTCGCTTAGTTTCAAGTGACTTCGAAAGTGCAGTCTGCATGGGCCTGCTTGGAAGATCAACACTACGGATCCGATGTGCCTCAGCGTCCGGAGTAAACTAGAGCAGGTCTTGCAGGGTGCATGAATCAAGGGCACCGCCGAAGTCGACGAAGAGAAGGAGACCTGTGCCCAGCAATTGCCGGAGGGCAAGCAGCCTGTGGCTACCGTAGGCCATAGACGTACGATCTCTATTGTGAGAATATCCTGAACACTGGAGCTACATCCAGATTGAAGGAAAACCTGTGAGTATGGTAGTCATGGCCGGCCGGCTGGAGCCGATAGGAACGTAACCTCTCCAGAGCAATCTGGATGCACAGCGTTGAAGGTGCGACACGCTGCACCTTGCCTTCAGGGTCCTCTTTGGCTGCAGCCTCGCCTTCTTATAACAGCCTTCGACATGGTTAGGCAAGAAATCTGTGCAAACCTTGGGGGCCAAGACCCAGAAGGTGCATTGCTGAGGTATGCTTCACGGCATCCCATTTGTACATGTCCAGCATGCTCCAAGCCAGCATGTCATTAATTCAGCTGCTTTCCACACGAGCAGCTGGTTCTGGCGATAGTACGCCGAACGGATCGAGGTCTCATCAAGCTTCTACGATTGGTACAGGGAGCTAACACGGAATCAGTACATGCCTCCCAGACGATGAGGCGGAATCGAGATTGACATGACTTAATTCTCAAAGTTCAAGCCACGTAGTGCACGCATGCGCGTGTGTGTGTGTGTGTCTTGTTTGAGGATTGGCCAACGCAAATTGATCAACACTGTCATGGGTCGCAATGTCGGCGCTTGCACAAGTTGCTGCGACCATCGGTCATGCATGTCCAAAGGAAGCAAGGTTTCAGTTTCAGGAGCCAGCGCGGCTATTCGCGAAGAGAGATGAATTTGGCCGCTGCTCATAGCAGGATGCTTAGCGCTCTAAACCCTCAAGCCGAAACCCGAACATCTTTGGAGAGCAGAGGAAACATAGGAAAGCTGGCCACGAAAGCCTTGCATTCCTGGTTCAGCTTTTTTGAATTTGGGGCACGCATTTTGTTAGCGTCCCTACAGAGAGTTCCATGGCTCTAGGCGCTTGCGACGAACCGTCGGATGAACGCACTCCCAGGATCGGAGGAGGTTACTATCGTAAGTATAAAGGACCTTATGCTGAAAATGCCGGGCATACAGTTCGTGTAAGATCCGGCTGCTTTGCCAGCCCTGCCGTGGCATAGAGGCGTATAGAGGCTTAATGGTTGCAAGAAGGCTGCTTCACTTGACAGTTTGCGGTCGATAAGTCATGGCAGGATGTTCTACATCAGCAGGAACGTTGTCGCTGATCATCCGGTTCCTAAGCAAGAGGTCCTGTAGATCCACCAGAAATGCCCAGCGAGGTTAGCAGAACTGCAGGAGGGTTTGGCATATGTGAGGTTCAGGGGCGCACAAGTCAAGAACAAAGAAAGGCATCAGTCTTGTTGGCACATCATATCTGGCCACACTGCGGTTGCGGCACGTCTGGCTGGAGTTGCTGGTTCGTGCAGGCCATTCATAGTTACAGTCCACCCCCAATCCTTCACTTGTATGAACAGGATCGGCTGGACCCTCAAGACCCTGCCGAAAGCAGCTAAACGCCTTGGTGCCGATTCGGCTTCAAGAGCGGTAAAGAAGTAGCAGTCGATCTTCTGATCCTTGGAGCTTCGACCTTTGTGTAGGCCGTCGATGAGCCACGTAGTTTCTGGTCTTGGCTTTTCTAGGCAGCCGGGCCAATCTCCCAAGCAAGAAGGCTCCAGCGGCGTTCCACCACAACAGCAAGTGTAGAAGCTTGCGGGGGGGGAGAAGACCCGAATAGATGGCTAATTCTCTCGCTGTGTGAAGCATTCCGTCGTTGCGTGAAGCAACGGCGGAAGTTATCAGAGATGCAAAGACTCAGGCAAATCTGATCTGGCGTACCTGGGAAATTATCCAGCTGCTAGCAGTTTCCGGTTCGAGGAGCACGGGACGCTTTTAAAACCTGATTAGGAAGGATGAATAGTTGGAGGCTCGCTCACTTCGTCTTTGGCCGGTATACCGGTAGACAGACAGAGAGATAGATAGGCAGGTAGGCAGACAGTAGACAGGTAGGTAGGTAGATAGACAGATAGACTGCAGCGCATGCACCGCGGCCATCAGATCCGGTGCACAGCACCGGATGGTAGCAGCCTGCCGCGACAGAGGGAGAGAGAGAGAGAGTAGATAGACTTAGATAGACAGACAAGGACAGATAGATAGATACATAGATAGATCGACAGATACATTGATAGATAGATAGATAGATAGAAAGGCAGAGAGATAGACTGATAGACTGATAGACTGACTGACCTAGATAGACTGAACAAAGGCAGCAAGCATAAGACAGATGGCCAGACCAACAGATGCAGAGAGGGGTTCTACCCTGGCAAAGGATAGGTCGATAGATGGATAGACTTAGAGATAGCTTTTAAGATAGATAGCTAGCTAGCTAGCTAGCTAGGTAGGTAGGTAGGTAGGTAGGTAGGTAGGCAGGTAGGTAGGTAGGTAGGTAGGTAGGTAGGCAGGTAGATTTAGAAAGGCTTAGACAGATAGATACACAGATAGATAATAGGTACATAGATAGATGTGTGGGGAGATAGATAGAGAGATACAGATGGAAAGATGGACAGATGGCAAAGTAAGAATATATTCCGTGTCAAAATGTGTTTGTTATGTTCTAAGGCATACCGGCACGGGGAGCATGCGGTGCTAAATCACACACAACACACCTGCGCATGCACTGACATCCATGCGTGTCGCAGCAATTTTTTGCTCTTCGAACCTAAGAAGCGGTTCACATGAGGCCGAGATCGAGATTGTGAGAGCTGGAGAACAGGAGCCGCTGTTAGGATGGGCCCTTTCTAACCACTCGTGTTTTTTAGGGAAACAATTTGACGCTCAATGTAACCTCACCATTCATCCCTACTTTCCACCTTAGTGTAGAATGTGTAGAACCCCTAAGCCCTCGGCACCCTGAAAGCAGTCCGGAAGGTTGTCAACAAGGGCATCAGCTTAGCATCTTCCCGGGCCCCTGAGTTGGTAACAGTGCCCGCTTATAGAGTATATGGAGCTTGATTATAAAGCGACCCTAAAACGGTATTCCTTCTTTCCAACTGAATTGCCCGCTAGCGCCTCCCTTTGGCGATGCAATGGACGCTTTGGACGGCTTGTTGCCCAGGCTCCTCATGGTGGTGGGTTCTTCGCATATTGAACTTCGGAGCACATGCTCATGCATGCGAAGCACAGAAACCGGTCTATGCCAGGACGTGAAATTGCTTCAAGCAAGTTTTTTGTTATGACTTCGCTGAACGCAGCTTTCATTGCGTCCGTATGCCACTACATCCAACAAGCATGGGAAGAGAGTGCAGAATATGACGAGAGGCTGCACATCTTGCGCTGCGTTTGCGGTGGAGCAGAGCGGCTCCCCTGCGCTAGCCTTCGGGCGCTTGCAGCTGCCGGTGGCTGAGGAGTGGACATGAAGGGCCTGGTGGAGCACAAACTCACTAAGTTGTAACTCCTCTGACCCGTCACGCAAGCTTCCCAAACTGGACTCTGGAACATCTGAGCCCCAGGTCTAATTTTCCAGGCTCCACCGGCAAGCATGGATGCTGAGGTCTCCAAGGGCTGGCACGAGCTCAGCCTTTATCCGGAGCCACTCAGCGGATTGATGCACTGGGCGTGCTGCATGCAGTTGTTGAGGGATGGGGGCCATTGAGATTCAGATTCAGATTCTAGCAGGTTTAACCTCATCGCAGCTGCAACAGTTGCAGGGCAAGAAGTGGCCGAGACTGGGTGTGTGTTGGAGAGGTTCTGGGGAGTTCAGGTGCCATGTGTTGCGTGCACAGATTCCAAGTCGCCTTCCACCGGTTTCATGCTCGACAAGTTGTCTAAGCCATCAAGCTCTCGGAAGCACATGGAAGGGATGCACTGAGCTAGATGGGAGTTTCAGAAAATTAGGGGTACCTTATTTTGGGGTCCTTATAATAGGGATCCTATTATTTGGGGTACTATATTAGGGTCCCCTATTTTCGGAAACCCCCAGAAGTTGGTCCAATGATGGCCATGGCTCGGTGCTCCAGGATGGCATGCATGGTCGGAGCGCTCGCGTCCGTGTCACTTCTGCTGATGATCTTGCAAGCCGATGTCGTACACAGGGAGCCGAGGTCGAGGAGCTTCGATCTGCTTTCAGTGCTACAGAGGCTCGAGCGACAGATCGTCCGGTTGGAGCACATGTCAGAGAAAATCCTCCTGGAATCTTTGTCAAGCAGCGCTGGCTTGGGCTTGAGTGGCCCCTGGTTGGATCCAAATCTTCTGGCTCAGGTGGAACAGAAATCGGAGGAGGTATATTGGCATCGAAGGTCAAAGCTGGAGGGTTTGCCGAGTCCTGATTTCAAAGGTCTTGAGCCCAGCTGGCCATGTCTTTGGGGGAAGGAGCACATCGGATTTTCAGATAGAGGAAACAAGTGGGCGTGTGGCACCCGCCATCTTCGGATCCCCTGCGTAGTGTACTCCTTTAGTTTGGGCCACACCGAATTTGGGAAAGGGGCGAGCAAACTGACAAAAGCCTGCGAACTGCATATGCATGGCCCCGCATCGGGCGAGGCCCTGCGCCCCAAGGACGTGCATGTCCACTTTCATAATCTGAGTCTCGGTAGTTACGATGGCAGGCTTAAGCTCGGCCCGGGAACCTCAAAGAACCTGACTCGGCTGGAAGGAATGCCTGTCAAAACGCTCAGTACAATCATGCGGGAACATGGACACAGCCATATCGATGCCCTGAACCTGGACATCGAGGGCCTCGAATACGAGGTGATTTCAAGCCTGAATGCGTCGGGCTGGCCTTCAATAGGCCAGATGATGATAGACGTGCATGCTCACAAAGAAGAGAGCTACAGAGAACGGCTGTCTACGTTGGTGGATCAAGTTGAGTCTGCTGGCTTCAGGTTGTTTCATAAAGAAATCAATATCTGTGCACCACATGCTTGCGTAGAATATGCGTTCATCCAGCGAGGGTGGAGACCAGAGATCATGGATTACAGCAATGCTTAGCCATCGCCCGGCGAACTGCATCTCAATTGCCGGTAGACATGTGGCTGGCTTGTCCCTGCAGCTGTGCCACACATGAGCGCTCACATGAATCTAAGACAGCGACGGCCTTGCAGGCCCGCAGTCAAAACCGCGGCTGACGAAACAGGTCTGGGCTTCGCACATGATCAGCAACGAGAAGTGCCACGTAGCCAAGCACGGGGACTGACGCGGCCCAAAGATGGCGAGCGTCTGCCCGTTTGCCTGAATTTCCAGTGGGAAGGCGAGTGTGGAATTTGCTGCAGCCCGAAAAGCAACAGCTTATGGCTTATGGCTCGTCTTTTTTCAGTGTACACCACAGACACTAGATTGTGTGACCACACGCAGTCCTCGCACGTTCTGCACGACGATCAGGATCTTGCCCTTCGCGCGGCAGTTGCGATGCCGCTTGCTGACGTCGCAGAATGTGTGCAACTACCTCTGCAAGAGCTGCGGCATGGGGATTTGGCAGAGCTGGTTCAATGCTGTCACCTCAGCAGATCCTTCGTTGATCCAGGCTTATGGAACTGTCGCGCTGCCCCGCAAAGAGCTTTTCCTTCATGTGTCTTGCGCTACGAAACAAGAGTCTCCATATACACCTACACCTTGTGGCCCCAGCTGACACAAAGCGACAAGGAACGGGAGTCTAGTCCTTCAGCACAGATAATCCGAAAAAGTGGTGGTCCATGAAACTCTGTTATGGAGTTCTGTTGGCCCCCGCCCCCACCCAAAAACAACCACAAGCACAGTGATGTGGGTAGATCCTCCAACCCAGAAAAACAGCCCAGGCAAGAGGTCAGGAGAGGTGTGGCCGCCTGGTGAAAGCATGGAGGTGTCCCTCAGCTCGACTTGTGCATATGTCGGACTGCGTGGTGTTGGTTTCTCTTGTATACTTTGACAGCTGTGGCGATAATTTCTACAGGCACCATTTCGGATGTTGAAGGGTTTTCGCAGTTCGACCACACTTCCAGCCGTCAAAACAATACCTTTGCCACTACACTAATACTAAGATTAATTTGCACCAATGTATCAATCTTAGTATTATTAGTATTAATGTAGGTCGTGTATTGTTTCCTGTGGACCTTGATCATCCCGTGAAGAACCTCCCTAAGGCATCGGACTGGTACCTCTCAACCATTGGGCGCGACCTGGCTTTGCAAGGGTGGGCTAATAGCAGTAGTAATAGTAATAATGTCTGATTAAATTCTGTCATTGTAGTAGTAACGATACTACTTCGATGTATTGCAGTGGTTGTGCTCCGTTTTTGGTGATGCTGCCTATCGACTGCCTGCACCATATCTCCCAGGACCACGACATGCTTGTCCGATTCTTCCACGCCTGCCTGCACCGGGACCGATGGAGGGTTCTGTCCTTTGTTTGGCTGTCGATTTTAGCAGTTCCCGGCAGCTGGTCTTTACCAATAGTCTCACTCCTGTGGTACGCTGTACCATCGATCCTGGCGGGTAATGGTCCCGAACGTCTTCCACATGAACATCAACTTGCAAGCACGTGCGACTGTATTGCTTCGGCGCCATGCGGTCATCCCCCAAGAATGAGCATCAGAGCCGTGAAAACTGTGCAACAACTTACCCTGGAAGCCCACGACGCATGTCCTTATCCGAAGTTTGGCTGCCAGCGCAGGGGCCGTTCAGAAGCTGAAGATTCTCGGGTTGGGAAGGAATGAAGTTTCAAGAGGTTCCCGGTGAAGGCAGGGGTCTTCAAGCCCAAGGCAAACTCGAGCTCGCAAGCCAGACTGCAACAAAGAAGAAGACCGCGTTCGTTGTTGAAAGGCCAATGTTCAGAGATGTGGACGTTTGAGAAACGGTACCTTTGGACTGACAGACCTTGAATATCTTGGAAATGCCTCACACAGGATGTTCAGCTTACAGTTTGAAACAAGATTATGGCGAAGATGTCCTGTCTTGATGCGTCTGCCATTGTAGGATTTCGGGGAAGCACGGCAGCTGCGACGGCAGTTGGATGAGGCAAGCCTCTTGGGCTGCCTGGGTCTTCCGCAAGCTTTAGAAGGGCCGAAGTAGCAGAAGTCGAGACCAGGCAACGCTGTGGAATTGTCGGCAACTCGAGGTTTCTCCAGCGTCTAGGGCAGTGTTGGCTCGGAAGGAAGTTTGCTTTGTGCAGGCCAGAACTGCTGACGCCCTGGTGGAGTGCCTCGGCGATTGCTACATGTTACTGGTATGGTGGGGGGCAGAGCATCTCCAAGCTACACCGCAAGTCCGATATCAAGACCTAGAAAGCGCAAGTGTCTCTATGGTCATAACAGACAATTTCAGGACGATGAGTCTCTCGCGGTCTCACTGGGTTTTCTGCATGCGGGCTGCTGCAAAAGCAGGCGAGCTGGGTTCTCTTCTGTAAGGTCCTAACCCTCGCCTGCTGCGTCGAGTGCGAGTGCTAAAAAATAGGCTTTTTTTTATTGAATATCCCGAATCAAAGCCTCATGCACAGCAGTCGTTGTCGAGCAACCCCACCATTACCATGTGCTCTTTGTGCGAGGCTCCTCTCCGAATTCCGCAGCGCCCACTTTGCAAGACCTGCCGGCCCCGGCGATGCGCCACCACCTGCTATCCGGCTTTTGTGAGTGTTCAGAGAGGAGAAATCGGACATGGAGTTGACAAGTGAGAAGCCTACAAGAGACGCTGCCTGTGGTTTTCGCTCCGGCAACGCTCTTCCAATTTGAATTTCCTGTTTGCTGTTCCCTCAGGTGCCTCCTCGAACTGAAACTGAATCAACCTCAGTCAGCTGTCTACATCCACGAGCCATCAGAGGTGTGGTGCTCTGCCGCTGCAGTACTCCCCGGCGGCCGGCTTTCCGTAGTGGGTGGTGGCTGCTACAGCGCCGTGGCTTCGAAGAGCCGGTGCATTTGCACAGCACACATAAGCCTTTGCATCGGCTGCTCGCCGCCGCATACAGGATATAGGTTTGTTTGGGCGTGTATGTAGATAGATGTCCTCGCGTTCTGGCTCTGTGCGTTGAAGAAATTTGAGGCAGCGTGGGAGCTGGTTGACATCCCAAGGATTTTCCCTTTTCGCTGGCAGTGCATACACTAACACCAGTGCCGCCAAAGCCTCTGCGTAGCCGAAGATCATCTGATCAGAATTCGCACGAATCTGGCACGACATTTTGAGACATGGTTCACCCAATGCCGCCTCCTGCTTCCCTGTTCTTGATGCAAACTGCAGGCTACGAGTTGGCAAACGCTCAGACGCGGATGGTGGATGCCCGCTGAAAATAATAGCCGTGGCACATTCAAAACCAGCAACAGCAATTCAAAAATGCGCCATATGTGCATGCTGCCCTTCAAGCCCTATGCTGCCCCACACTCTTGAAGCGAGAAACGCCACCCATTTGCAGTGTTCGGGGCATCTATGACACTTTTGCCTTTCGCAGGAGATGATACGGGATCGTTCAGAATGTTGAGCCGTTGCAAGTCCATTTTGCCTGCATGCTTGCCCTAAGGAAGTGCTTTGGAATCAGCCACATGTCTACATCTTCGACATCGCACAGCGGAGCTGGTCTCGTCAGCCCACGCAAGGCTTTTGCGAAGTTGAGATACATCAAGTGGTACGGCACTATAACGGTTATGTATAATGAAACCAAGAGAACTCGGTTCCATGATTAGGACGATTAGCTCAACAAGTTGATGCTTAGCTTGATGCTTGATATTTCAGACCTTCTGTCCCCTCCGGAAGCTTAAGAAAGCTCGAAATCAGACCCCCGGCCCGCCCGGCCCCTTGGGCTTCCGTCCAGGCACTCCGCCCCCGATCGCGCACACCTACGCAGCGGCTCACACCTTGCTGGGCGACAAGTGGGTATTCTGGTGCGGTGGATACTACGGCCAGGCCCGCAATTCAGGAATTTTAGTGAAAGCCATCATGCTGAAATTGGTTGTGCTGTCTCTTGACACATGCAGTCTTTGGTACTTTGTGGTTGTGCAATCCCGCGATTCCCGTTGCGATGCTATGATGGCTACCTTCTTGCGGAATGTTATTGATTCATCCCGACGTCACGAGTGTGGTCTGATTGAGGAGGCCATCAGATATTGTACTTCGTCTTGAATCGCGGAGGGATCTATGGAATCTATGGTAAGACATTGTGCGTCGTCTTCTGCAGGGTTTCGGAAGGGGCCTGATGCCCATGTACCAAGCTCTGCCTCTCTGATGGCCAGCTTACAGTCTGACAGTTGAGAGTCCTGCCATGCTTGCATGTTCCCAACAAGCCCAGGGAACCCATCTGGGCAGCACACGAGTTTCAACTGTAGCAACGACACCAACCTCCCTCAAATTAAAGCGCATGGTTCCAGTTGTATATCACACCAGAAGAACAGACAGAGTTGCTTCGCGGTTTGCTCGCACGCGATGTTCCAGCTTAAGCATGCCAGGAGAGTATCCACAGAACGTGCCTTGGTGTCTGAACCAATGTCTCATGTGGTCAAGTCACCATATCTCTTCGAAACTGCGGTAGGCCTACAACACGGCCTATAGCCTGGATGTGCAGACGTGGACTTGGAGAAGTCTGCGGAACAGCAGCTTGAACATGAGTACTTACAGCTTAGTCACCAGCCAGCCCAAGCTCACGCTCCCAGTGAGCCGGATCAAGCTTGAGAACAAGGATTGTATTTCCACCAGAACCAAACTAACCTGTCGAAGATTCATGAAGATTCTCGAAGAGAGATGATGTCCCGTGGTCTCTGGCCGTGTTTTGTCTGGAGTGCTCATGCGAAGTTAGGTCGTCTTTCGATCAGGCTTATGTAGGGCTGTGCGGAAGCTTGGGTGAGTCTATTCTGTGTAAGTTCGGATCTTAGCAAGGATTTCTGTCTGCTCCTTCCGTGTATCCAAGGTTCGGATCAAGTCCCCACAGCTCGCTACTTCGTGTCCTCTTTTGAAGACGGGACCTCAGAGCAAGCCTCTTAACTCGGCTTCGCAATGGTATGGCGATAGCGCGTCGCATCTAAATCTGGCCGAGAACATGCATATCCTGCCCGAAGCCTGCTTCATTCTATTTTGTTGGTCCAGGCTGAAGGGGCGTGGCCCGCGTAGCTCCATGCAGATTTCGGCAAGCCAAAATTCGAGCCTATAGAGACCTGAGTGCAGAGGCAGTGCATTAAGTGCCCCTGCCAGTTCAACGGCGCGCTCTATGCGTGGGGTGGTCGAAGCTCGCAGTTTCTTGGCTTCTGAGAATTCCGCTGCAAGGGTTCATGCTCCAGATTCAGGAGCAGGGCGATACTGCCGCAAGGATGCTTTCCAGTTCGGTCCTGCTCTAAAGGTGGACGGCTCACGTCGTTGGGGCATTGCGTTCGTCAGTCAGGTCGGTTCAGGTTGGAGAGGCATCTTGCTAAAATCGCACAGCCACGTCACCATTGAGCTGCAGACTTGCACTTCACTGCAGGAACACCTATTGCGACGATCTTTGGCGCCTCGATCGTTCCCGAGCCTATCAGGACCGATATGTCTTTCGCACATGATGCAGTCAGAGTTTGAGAGCAGATCAGTTTTCAGCCTACTCTGCCTGCCACGTCGGACCCTGTCCCGAAGCCTTGTGCAGCCCCCTGAAAGCAGGATGTCATTCACACGGATCAAGTTCCTGCAACGGGTAGTCTTCCTCCGGCAAAGTTTGGAGCGCACCTTGAATCACCTTACGAGTCCTGCAAATCCAAGGGAAACAGTCTGTGCGAATGAGGGGGTTTGGCGGAGTAGTAAGACGGACTGGGTTCGTTGACATGAGACTTTGGATGCAGGTTGGATCGTACTTTTGACAACCTCATGTTCGGGCAAGCCCCTTGCAGCCGAGGACACTTACAAACTGATCCTGGTCTGCATGGTCATGAACTCCTTGACGTTGTAGCCCAGACTCTGGCAGTGCACACGCTCCATGCCGTTGGCTTTGCTGATGGGCTAGTGTCATGGGCTCTAGGCTTCACGTGCTCGGAACGATCCATCGCGGAAGTCGGCTTTTCTGCAAGATTTTCCAGGCGACAGGCCGATATAATAATCCAAAGCCGCAGCCTCAGGCATCAACCCATCAAGACGAACCCAAGCGCGGAAGATCGCTAGTCCGACTACGTACTACTTTTCTTCGGTATGCAATGTGTTGAGATGTTGCCATACCGAACATCCGTTTAGTGCAATACCGTGACTGCTGTGACTATAGTGTAGTTCGTCGCATGATTTCGCCACATGTTGGTGGTGTTGTCAGGTGATGACCGCTTCGCTGTGCTTTTCGGTGGCGGCCAGTGGCAAACCGGGGGCCGCTTTCAGTCGGACCGCAGATCGACTAAAGACCGCAGTGGTAGCAGCAGCAGCGGAAGGTTTCCTCCTTGTTGTCATTGCCGTTGTTGTGAGTGGAGTCACAACGATAAGAGCCACCATAGCAGTGGGTGCGGCACGAAGAATATGGACGGAAATGTACAAGGCTGATGCAGCTTAGAGGCCACATGGTGCTTGATGCTTGGCAAGGCGAAGAAACATAGGTTTTGGAAATTTAGGCCGAAAGGCTCCTGCAACAGGGCTGGCGTCCAATACGCAACACCAGCCCCACTGGCAGGACGCGGACACGTTTTCGCTGGATTTGGAGACCTTTGAGTGGACGAAGCTCCAGACCTACGGCTTGGAGCCGACGCCGCCTGCAAGGTTTTAATACTTCAATCCAAATAATACCCGAGAATCCGTGCAAGCTTTTCGGGGGCAAGCTTGCTGAACCCCGCTGGCGGTGTCAACCAGAATAAACGAACTCGTGGTGCTGCGCATGGCCCAGATGTGGAGCTTCTAGTTCGTAGTGTCGTAGTGTCCGTGTTCTTCCCAATACTCTAATCCTGCTAACCTCACTTATGTCACCAGTAAACAGCAGCGGGAGCCAGAAAGAGAGCCACCCAGGCCCCGTCTACAGCATTCAGCCCTCAACTTGGGGGGCAACCTCGCAACTTGGTTCTAACTGGCAAAGTGTTGGATATGGGGATGGGGTGTTGGGATGTTTTGGGCCTTGGAACTAAGAGACAGTTGTTCACTCGTAAGGCTGTCAGCTTTGTATTTTCGATTCATTGGATCTGCTCAGAGCTGAGGTTTTGGGGCTTTGGATTTATTGGCGATCATATATGCTTTCGCTGCTTCGGTTAAGTCATAGCCACGCAAACTTCTTCGGCATCTAGTCTAGAATAACTCACCAGGATGTTTTCAAGGGTCAATGTAGAAGCACCGCAAAATTGTCTCCCACCAGTGTTGGACTAGGGTGTTCAGTGTTTTTGGGCGTGGTCTTTGGGTTTTCGTCTGAGTCAGGGGCGGAAGGAGGGAAGTAACTCTTTAACCGTAGGGTTTCGTTTTTGATTCGGAGATGAATATCTCGAGAGCTCGGAGTTCAGAGTTTGAGATTGTGCTCTCGTGATGTCTTAGCCCGCGACTTCTGGTCACGGTGCCACCTGGATATGGCGACCTCCGCTGACACATATGTACAAGAAGCCGCGGCAAGTTTATCTGAAAGATGGCAGTTCAGCTGTTGTTGAACTCAGCAAACTCAGACAGCTGAGGTTCTAGTCTTTGGAGGCTATGAACCTCGCCATCGGCGTGCCGTGGCTATTACAACCAGCTGGCACATCGCATGCCGGAATGCGCGGGTTTTCTGGATAAATCATTCTGCCCGCCATTTAAGGATATCTGGGATTGGAAAGCGCTTCCGTCCTGAACGTCCGCAGTCTGCAGTGGATGAAGCTGCACAAAGGCCGGGAGTTCAAAAAAAAGTGTGCGAGTGCTGCGTAACCCTCGAGCAGATTGACACTATCCCCATGCACTCTGGAAAGTGTGCGGCTACTCTTTATATGCACATGAAACGTAGCAGCACAGTGATGTGCAGATTCAGGAAGACCCAACCCAAAAGCAAAGTAGGGAGGTGGCCAAGTTAGGTTACGAGCTGCGTTCCATGTTTCGATTTCCTTTTCGGCTTTGATAACCTTGGAGACGGTGCCATGCTCTACCCAAATACCTCTGTGTTATGGCACTATGGAACAGCTACTCAATCCCTGCGCTATAACGCTGTAAACAGATAGTAGAACCTGCCCCGTAACTCTATAGAAGTTGGAGCTCGTCCACGAGGCCCGGTCCTCCAGGTGGGCTGCGACGTGAAGGTCGGGGACTGAGGTGGGTCTTACATCATACGTTATATCTTTACAGGTGTTGCACTCTAGGTGAAAGTGCAGGTTACCGACCTCTATACGTTATTTATAGCATAGCATTGTGGTTGTATGTTATATGCTCTCGTTTTCCCGGAAGCGACACGCCGAGACGCACAGATGCTCAGTGAGAATGGAGCAGAACATGCTTTCGAGAGGGTCGAAGAACGAATACAAAGGATGCACGGTGATGCTTGCAGCGTCTGAGCAGACACACATTGCAATCAAGCGCAGCAGATAGGTGCCAGGGCTGATGACGGCAAGTAAGATATAGGCCGTAGCCGATGGTTCATGCAGTGCTCCGTTGCAGTTATCAATGGATGAGATAACCCGATGGCGCAGGTGGTACACACTTGTCGTCGCCGTATAGTTGAAACTTGATGATGGCAGACCATTCAGCAAGCTTTGCTCTTGTGTACCCCAGTGGTGCTCTCAGCAGAGCAAACTTGAGCCACGATGAAAGGTGAAGAATGTTGACGATGGCACAGACGACGATGCAACGATTGTGGGTGGACCAGTGCGGCCATGATCTCAGCTCGGATGCTGCGGCTCGCTCTTTCCAGGCCTTCTTTCACAGACTCCAAGTCGGAGACCCAATTCGGTGATTTTGCTGTCTCCTGGAGTAGATATTTGCTGGTGGCCGACAGATTTAGGCGTGCGATGCAAGCACGAAGCCAAATGCCTATGCTCCTGACACCGGTTCGAGGCACTCGAGCTTCACTTTCGAGCCCTCAAACTTGCTAAATTGAGACTACAAGGATCTGGCTGAGACCCCTATATACACGCTACGCCCGACAGCAGTCCGTATGTTGACCCTACGAAAAACTAACCCCCCAGACCTCATGAGGTCTAACAGGCTTATTTTAAGATAGTACGTACTTTATCGTATGTTTAGTACATGAGAGTATATTGTTGCATTATGTTATGATGTTATGGTATGTTCTCCTGTTTCATATTATTCTATATTGAATTATCCACTATGGCACATGTATAAAGCTCAAAGAGGGAGTTGGGAGCTCCTGAGGATGCCTCAGCGTGAGGTTCAAGGCTGGCGCGTTCGCGTCGCGGCCTTGGGATCTGGCTCCTTAGGGCGCTTATAAAAACATCAGATACTATGGTATAACGTACTACAAAAAACTATACTATAATATCATATCAAGTCATATCATATAATCCGGGGTCCGGACATGTCCGGAAAGGGTTCATTACGGCTTCTGTGGAGGCAGGAAGGAGAAGGGCGAAAGAGAGTAACTACAGGCTGATTCGCAGGCGAGCAAACAGTAAGATGGATACAGGGATAGACATGTGCGTACATGCTGGTGTCTTGAACATCAACATCATTATATAAGACGAGCACACTCAGGCCCAACAGCAGGTACACAGGTATACCAGTTCACAAACCAGAGCACAAGCACACACGGAGTTAAATTGTTTTACATGCGATTGACAACCTTCGTTGAGCAAAGATCCTGAAGATAAGGAGGGGGCGAAGTTACCATCAGTTGCGAACTGCCCAAGCGTAACAATTCGGACTTTCCAACTTGTACACGGCTGGGGCTCATAGTTTTGCTACGAGTATTACATAGAATTGGTTTGCGCCAAAAAGCTTTACTAACAAAAGCATGGACCGAAAGAAGAGCCCAGAGATACACGACATCCGACTGCACAGATTCCTAAATTTTCCTCAAGGCCTAAAGAACTTTCATGATTTAGAACGACCCAGAGCCTCCGACTGAGGACATCCATGACGACGTCCGCATCGTTGCCGTTGACCAACTGACAGAGGCGCCTCTCCTGCGACTGCTGCTACTGGTCCTACTCGTGCTCCTGCTGCTGCGTCTGCAAGAGCCACGGGGACGTAGGAGTGCAGGCGAGCTAGCTGCTACAAGCCACAAGAGCATAAGACTGCCAGGAACGCAGGTGACCGCAGGCTGCAGGGGCCACAGGGCTCAACCTGCAACCCCCCCCTGAAGTACAGAAGCGGGGCTCGATAATTGGCGGAACGGACTTCGCGGTAGTAGCAGTACTAGCAGTCGTCGTCGTTGTTGTAGCAGTAGCAGTAGAAGTACAGAAGGTAGGCGTCGTAGTCGTAGTAGGCGTAGAAGTCGAAGCTGAAGCAGGAGAAGGAAGAAGCAGTAGCAGCAGTAGCAGTAGCATTAGCAGGTCCCCCTTAATTATCTTCCATCCCTGCTACTACAGTCTTCTTTTCACAAACGTTATAGGTGACGTGATGCGTTTACTTTGATCCAGTCATTGTGAAGCTGCTAGCCCATGTGTGGACAGACTGAGAGGTGTCGGCCCCCAACCACGATGCCTGGGAGACTGACGAGGATTTGCCTTTCCAGCCAGAGCTGAGATCCTTGCGCAGCCTACAGTTCGTCTCAAGTGTTGCTGGCAACGTAGTAGTACTAGGTCGCAAGCCCCATTTACACGCAACGAGCATTGACAAGCTTGCATGCCGCGCACGGGGGTCCAAGTGTGCCCCGACATGAAAAGCGTCAGGAGTCGGCCGAGTTGATGAACTGGCGGCTTGGACTGGCTAATTCGATGAATATGAAACGATCGTTGAGCAAAAACCATGTAATAGCCCGTGGATGTGTCTTTACGGTGCAGTGGAACATAGAGAGTTCCATGCAGCAATTGGGCAGAGCAACATGCTTGCATCTGATTCTGCATGTCTATTATTTGGAGGATATCCAGATTTCTGGAGCCCAGCTAAGTGTACAGCATATATACATATTATATCGCACAGTATGAAACTCTGTGGCTGCTTCTGACCAGGCATGCGCCTGGATTGGACGACTTATCCTACATCGACGTTCAGGACGCCTCTTATCAATCGCATGCACAACTGCTGCTGTCAGCCTTCACGGCGCCCTTACGAGACGACATGGTGCACCCATATTGTGAAGCTCGGAAGAGCATTCTTGGGAAGGATGGTGATGGCTGGGTAATCGGCCAGTTCCCATGCCGCCGAGCAGGCGAAGTAATTCTGCGGTGCGAAACTGTGTCGCAAAAGAAAGTCCCATGAGTACATAGCTTGATTTGTGCTTCCGCTAGGTGCTGGCAAAGTCGGTCGGATAGAATCTAGCCTATGTTTTTTTCGCGCTGCGAGAGGCATGGCTGTGGCCCCTACTGCGGCTCGCGGCTGCCGCTCCTTCTTTATCTTTGGTGGTGCACAGCTCCCTGGCCGTGCAAACTTGTCGAATTGTCTGTCATTACTTTGGCACATCTCAACATCTCATGGGCGCCAATACCAACTCAGGTACGTGCATCAGGCCGGCCTTTCGCTTCCTGCGCGTTGACAAAACTTGACTTTCATGAGCCTTTGTATTGGCATGCTTGCATGCAGCATGTCTGCAGCTTGGGCTATGTGCATCGAGGTCACAAAAATAGATGCAAGATTTGTGTCCACTCTTTGTAAAGGCCGTTGTCGGTCCCGGAGGTGCCTGGCCATCTAGTGATAGCCCTGGGGCCTCCATGCCATTGCATCAGTGCGTGGATCCCCGCACATTGCTCCCTAAGTTCCAAGTCAGTAGTGGCCTTACGAAGCTCCGCTGTTCCCAGAGAGCTGGCTTTTGCATCAGGAATGGTACTCGGACGTCTTCGAGTGCTCGCTGGATGCAGAGGTGGGCCAAGGCTGAGCAAAACAGGCCTCAGTCCCCGGAGTTTCACCTGGAATGTGGCGACCGTCAGTTCCTTGCGTGCCTTACGAGGCCCGAGGTGTATGGGAAGCCACAGGCAAAAAGAATCGCTTTGCAGAACACCGTCGAAGGCACATTTACCATCTTGTGCAGGGATCGTCGTGTAGGGAGGACCCCACACGAGGGTCCCAAGCCTCCTCATGACGAGGTCTGACTTGGATGTTGACTTTCCCCAGGTGCCGACAACTGGAAGAGGGCATGGAACCCGGACACTGAGGACGTGTTGCCTTCGTCTTTCTTCATCCTTAGCCACGGCTGTTTTAGGCGAATCGCGCATGTATAGCCTTAGTCTTAGCAGCGGAAGGCCCTGGACCGCGTGCAAGCTTTGTCAAGTTTGAGCAGTGACATCTTGCAGCTTGACACGGTTTCAGAAGTGTAGCCACCATTGAGCCAGAATTGCGTGATAACCTACCTGTGTCGGAGCGGACCTATGTGGACAGTAGGCTTGTTTGTGTTCCTGCTTGCTTCTACCTCCAGCGACCTGGACTCTCTCACGGATCCAGTCTCAAATCATCATCGCCAGGCTCAGAGAAGAGGCTAGCAAGGTGTGCTCGTGAGAGAGTCCGGGCGCCTCACTTTAGCATACTTTACATATGCGTGGTACTTGGTTGCGTTTCTGTAGAGTCTCGTGTGCGAGACGGAGCAGTTGCCAGCAGATGCATTCACAGCAAGGGCGGAGGCATATGATGGTGGGAACTATAGTCTGCCGAACGACCAAGCCTTTGTGCAACAACGACCGAAACAAGCTCAATTCCATGTCTACTGTACTGTTTTTGCGAAATGCCGGAGCTCGCTGCCTTTGGCCCAAGACGGGCTGTCGACGTCAAGTCGCGCCTAAGGCCCGTCCTCAGGTTTCTACCAGCCCAGGCCCAGAGACGCCGATCACATACATGGGCACGAGACTACTGTATAGCATCGTCTGTGACCGCAGATCCTTTCATACGGGACACCGCAACAGCAACTCCCGCACCAAGATGAGCCGAGAGCGTTGGAATATGGCTTCTTGAGATCCGGCTATGCTCGCCTCAGCGGAGCAGGTGCAGGGCCGAACCGGTGACGATTGCGTGGCAAAGCAGGCCTCAAACCGAGCGTCCGGTCCTGGTTTTGTGTCAGGACTCTCGCAAGCAGCTTCTCGATCAACTGTCCAAGTCTCAACGAGCTCGGTGCGTTCCTCTGCCCCTCGGGGCAGCATGAAGTGTGGTAGCTTGTGGGCTTCTTGTAGATTCACGATTGCGCAACATCATAGCTGCCGAGTCAATACCGTAGCATGTCCGAATGGTTGTGAGGAAAGCTGACTATGGTGCCGGGGACGGGGCTACAACTGTTCACGACAGCTCTGGCGTGGGAACTGTTTGACCTCGAACTCGATGCGTGCTTCGGTAGATAAGCACAGCCCGAAAGTCCCTCTCCCTGTCTTCGGAAGCTAGGGCTCCAGATAGCGAGGTCCGAACCAGCATAGCCACAGACAGACCACTGAGGCTGAAAAACGGACAGGGGAGCACCTTGCGTCCAAATCCATCCTTGCAGTGCCTGGTCCGTTTGAGAGTCTTGCGTAGCGACTGCTTCCACTGCTGCCGAAGGCTTGTTCAGATCATGATAAGAGGATCAGGCTCAAAGGAGGCGATGTCGAGCATCCCGGGAACCCTCTCCGTTGCTTTTGTGGCTGTTGTTCTTGGCATACTGCGACATGTGGACCTGCTACATGTACGTACGGTTTTTCACGGTTTTTCTCTCCAACTGACTGCTCAGGTTCCTAGCCTCCTTAGAGGCTAACCCGAGCTCGCCGTCACCGTCTCCACACACGCCCAAGAGTCACTTGCAGTCCAAGCAGAGGGAGATTTCATGCCCTTGACTTGAGTTACTTCTGTGGCCGGTTTTTTTTCGCCCAGCAATGGGCAAGTATGACGCATCTGACAGACTTGAGATCTTGCCTGCATTCACATGATTCCGACATCATTCCCGGGCGATCGGTTTCGGTCATAGACATCCAATCCAAACCTTCATCCTGCGTATATACATATAGGCTTGTGAAGTTGTGCTTTTGATGAGTGTTGTTGCCTCAACAAAGATCTGCTGGGGCGGTTCATCTCATATGGCCGGCTCAATGTTGTGCTGCACTCTACACTCTTAACTACCCTTCAGCTGTGCGGTGTACCTTGTTCTTTGCACCCATGTACCTCCTTGACCCTTCGATCCCACTTGGCACTAAACATGGACGCTGTGAGGTAGCCACAGCTCAGCAGATGCCAGCACGCATGTGCCGGCCACACGGAAAAGTCGGAGTTTGCCCGGGCAGGCTGCAGCATCCCCCATTCTTTCCCTTTTTCTGGATAGTTTCACAAATGGGGCATGACAGACCCCCCCCCGGGTACTACCCGAAAGCCATGGCCACGCAGCCCACCTGCTCTGGAGAGGTGCTTGCTTCGACAAACTCTCGAACCTGAGCCTTGGATGTGATTGGGAGCTGCCTACACTTGGTCTTGAGCATCTCCCGCGTACTTCAAGGGAGGATGATCGGGCATTGGCTTTCTCAGAGCAGTCTGCTTGTCAGGCGCGGCTGCCACCCACTTCCGGGCTTCCTTCAAAACACCCACGGCCTCGCCCGTTGGCAAGGACAGGAGAGCTGTCGAATGAGAGATCAGCCTGAGACTCACGAAAAGGAGTCATGCCTTGAAATACTCACATACATCATATTGTATATCATATTTCGTTTATATATATATACATTGATACACATGTATATATACATATAAATGGATACACCTAACTTAAATACAACATGTATGTGTATATATATATATAGAGATATATATATATATATATATATGAATAAAGACAATCACGATTTGTAACTGTTACATGTATATATATATATATATATATAAAGATATATGAATGCAAACAATCACGTACAGGGTCCAGCGGCTCCGCGCGAGCGAAAGCCGGAGCCCAGCTCGGAGAAGCCAAGTCTCAGGCGCCTTGGCAAAGGAAGGCTCCACCACCTTTTAAAGGGAAAAAAAGGGGGTTTAGGGTTTAGGGTTTAGGGGGCTCCACCACCTTTAAAGGGAAAAAAAGGGGTTTAGGGTCTTAGTAATTACCTATACTATTTTGGGGGTTCCTACATTTAAAGGCATAATATAGGGTTTAGGGTTTTAAGGGGCCTTAGTAATTACCTATACTATTTTTGGGGGGATCCTAGATTAGAGATTTGGAGCACATGGGCTCTTGGTCTCCAAAATTTTGGAGTCTGTCCGCTGGGGGCTAGGACACCTATGGAGCAGAAGGTGTTCCATCCCCACAGATACCTAGCCCGCCGGCTCCTCTGCTCTGCTCCTGAGGTCGGTTCCACGCTTGCCCGGCCGAGTCCTCGAAGACACGCAGTCGAGCAACTCAGCTGTCATATGCAAAAACACAACGGGGGCCGCTTCACGGAAGCAGCCACCAAGCTCAGCTGTGGGATCTGAATGATGCATGCTCGGATTGTTTATGCTGCAAGTCCTGGCCATGAGGATAATGAGTTTGCAACTTTCGCGTTTGGTGTTGAAAGACTTCGTCGTGTTCATCGGCGGTTGTCCTCCGTAGGCGTCTGAGCCAACTAGGACCTCCTCAGTTCCAGTGAATAGATTGGCTGCATGACTTCAGGGGACGGCTGCCGCGTAACAGTGAACAAACACCATTCTCGGTGCCGCCTTTCGCTGCAAACCGTGTTGGTTGGGCTTTGCCTGCACATGCCTATCCGCGAGCACATCCTACCAGATGCAGTGTCCCCTTAAACGGGGCTGGGGGCCTCCACAAGCGGTGAAATTCCCATGCCTGCAATAAAGGAACGTGTGCAGCAGCGCATCTCCCACATCAAGATGTGCCTCCGGCGAGGTCTTCTCAAAGCCAGGCCAGGCTGGGGGGAGAGAGATGCAGTCTACGACGACACGAGGTGGAATCGAGTCTGATGCATTGAGTTAAGTCTCCGCACCCCTGCGTCGTGGGGCTTGAAAAGAAAGAGTGTTCCAGAAGTCTCAGGGTGACCATAATCAAGCCTCTGAAAGAGCCACTGGTTTCGAACCCTTTGACGGATTGCCAGGCACTCCGACGATCTCCACGGGATTGGCAGCCGAAGGTCCTCCCCCCAAAGGTCCGCTTTTTTTTGACTTTCAGGGGACCTTGATCTGTCACGTGAGCAGGGACTGTTAAAGGGGGCCATAGTACTGGTCCTAGAGTCCTACATCGAATTCGTCGGGGTCATCATATACGATCATGCGGCTTAGGTCACCAGCAGAAGCGACAGTAAGGCATAGGGTCAATGCATGACCAAGATCAGACTTGAGCTGGTCAGGAGAAGGAGAAGACCACCTCGGCCTGGAAGCCAGAGAGCCCAAGGCCGCTGGATGCCTAAAAGTATGGCTTGGGAGTAGTCAGCGATTCAGGCTCAGGGATAGTTTCTTAAGCGACTCTTCGATGGTTGGTCGGCAGTCATTGTCAGAACAAAAGCACGGAAACTTGTGAATGACTTTGCGACATGCAAGAACTCGTCTCACCAGTTTCCATGGTCAGGTTTACTTCAATGATGCCTGGATTGCAAGAAGCTGCTCAGCATAGACGCAAACAGTGAAATCCCAGGTCCGGCCAGCGCCCTGCCTCCCCAGATCGCGCAGCATGGATGCAGCGCCCGCAACGGCGACCCGCATCGCCCTCGCCAGAGCGGCTCCCGCGGCCCACGCAGCCAAAAGCGGAAAGATCTCAGAGCCAGGGCGAGATGAGACAGCACGTTGAAGTGAAGTCGCCGCCTCAAAACGAGGTAAGACTTCAGAGCCTCGCAGAGGCAAGGTATCAGAGGAGGACGAGGCTTTCAGGTCACGAAAGCCCAGGGCAGTCTACCCCAATCCGGCCGGATGCACCGATTCCGCCGCATCCGGTGGCTGCGCCCCAGCCCCAACCGGAGGCCAGAACTTCTTTGACTGCTGTAGGCTACTTGCATTATGGGAGTTTTCGGTGCGCAGGGTGAGCTGAGTAGTGCTCAAACATGGGCAGCGCCAGATATCCAAAGAAGCAGAGTTATCAGCTATATCATCATCACTTTACAGCCTGTCGCTGCCAGGTTCGGATTCCTGTCATCTCTGTGGATCTCGGGGGCTACGCCAGCTCCATCCGCGTGGGAACGCCGACCGTTCCGCCTCCAAGTGGTCACAGCCTGCCTTCTTGGGCAACCACCGACGCAGGTAGGGGCTTGCTCTTAGGTCTTAGGTACCTTCCAAGTTAAACTTGAACAGCATTTTGAGACTTTGGAAGCCAGCCCGCGAAAGAGGTAGCAGTGTTGTCTTCAAGTCAACACTGCTACCTCTTTAGATTTCTCTTAATTGACTCTGCCTCATTCGGCTATCACCAGCGACATTCCGGCGCCGGAATACAAGTTCTCTTGAACTATATCTTGTAGCCCCATCCACCAGTGTAGGTTCTGCACCAAACGAAGCAGGTAGAGGCTTGAAGAGACAGAAGATCCCGGTAGAAAACATTGAGTTCCGGCAGATGTGGGCTCTAGATTGCGCAGTTTGATTGAACGAACCTTGCATTGAAGCTGCTGTTTTCAGGCCTCAGTCCGTTTCACAAGAAGCTCGCCCACTTCGCAGCCGAGAAACTTGGCTGGTCAAGCACAGCCCAGCAGTTTTTCCGGACAGCATGCCAAGTCCTCTAACCCCCCGACACAGCGACACGGAGATTGGAACAGAAGACCGAATAAACAGTCGAGTTGTATGCCTTGAGTGAGTCTTATCCGAATTAAGATCTACCGTCTCCACTCTGCCCGGAAGTCGTCTCCAGGAAGATCCAACGTGCTTGGCGCCGCTGGTGGCTGTGTAATTGCAGCTGCTTCGGGCCCCAAGGCGCGGGCTTCGGCTCATATCCTGCATTCTGAAGAATAGTGAGTGTCGCAGACAGCATCACAGGCAATCATGTCCGTCACATGTTTGGCCTAAACTGCTGTGAGGGCTCCGCGCGCTGCGGGCATCCATTGTGCTCCTTCGCATCAAACAAGTCCCAGCAGACCTTGACATAAGCCGGAGCAATTATGGCACTGAGGCTATTTGTGAGGGCTCCTTATTTCAGCCATGGTTTTTGGCCTTGCTGGCCATTTAGCCTTTTGTGGTCGCAGCCTGTCATCTGTATATTTATGTCCATACACACACATAACTACACATGTATGTAAATATGTATGTAGGTAGGTATGTATGTATGTAGGTATGTATGTATGTGATGTAAAGTAATGTAGTGTAGTGTATGTAAATGTATGTATGTATGTATCTGTGTATGTGTACATATATACGCCTGTATCCTACCCCACCCTACCGACTAGTACCAACTCGGTGTGGGTTCCGATTTAGGGTCTACTACATCAGCCCGAAGATGTCATTTGAGTGTTAGACCCACGGGGGGCCATGAATGTTCTTCGACATGAATGGTGGTTGTAGTTGGAAAATTTGCTTGAACTGCCGCTCACAACCTTGTTAGCTAATAGTACTCAGAATTGCTTTTAGTTCACGTTGAATTCCTGCTGAATTTCTGTTGTTGAAACCAGTGCATGCCGTAGTTTGTACATTTGGTTGCTCGAAAGACTCGTTTAAGCTATATGTAAGCATGCGTGCATGTGTGTATGTACCCAATTAATACACATGCTTGTCTGTCTGTCCGATTGTCTGTCTGTCTCTCTCTCTGTCTGTTTGTGTACGTACATGTGTATGCATGTATGTATGTATGTGCGTATGCATGCATGTACGTATGTAGCTACTTATGTATGTATGCATGTATACAGTATGTATGTATGCATGCACGCATGTGTGTACTTATGTATACATGTATTCATGTATGTATGTATGTATGTATGTATGTATGTATGTATGTATGTGTACGTATATATGTATGTGTATATGTTTTTATGTATGTGTATATCCGTGTGTGTGTATATATATATATATTACAGTTGTGTATTTGTATATATACATATTCGTAGGCATGCCTTCATCATGTACATCTGTATACTTTTCTATGAACCGAACCTTTGCACTCGAACCTGACACTCGGCTCCCAGTTTTGTGCAGCGCTGGTGGCGCGACATTCTTTTCCGCAAGCTGATGAGACGACAGGCCTGAGAGTCTAGCATTTGCATTGCTTCAGGAGGGTGCACAAAAACTTTGCTGGCATGAAGGGCGAACAGCTGCTGCAGATGTTTTGGTGGGGTACTTGGAAAGTCTGGCGTGCTTGAATTGTTTGCTAATTTGTTATTGTCTGGCCGCATGCCAGCTCGAAGACTCGCTGAGGGACATCACAATGCTTTCGTGTTTACTCCGGAGACTGTTCTTTGTGTGCTGCAGAACGCCATTTAGCATGTTTGCGGATGTGTCGCCGCAACACCTGCGCGGAAAACTCCTTCATGCAAAGCACTCAAGCTAAGCACATCATCTCTGCCCGAGGATCCAGGAATTCCTGAAGAGCGATGGATGAAAGCGTACATATGTTGAGCAACGAGCCCCCAAAACCCAGAATCGTCGGGCAGGTCGCCAAAGTTTGGCGAGGGATCTTCCTTCGTGCCCAGCTTCTCCGCTCATCGGCAAACAGGCACCGCAGCTCACGAGACGTAGTCGGCTGCACCCACTAGTTCCGGTGTCACATCGATCGACTGGATCTTCAGCATGTCTACTCGTATGGGTTTACACCTGCAATCACGAGCTGCATGTGTGGAACAGAGGCACCTCTGATAAGACTGCACATCTGGTTCCGAGGGGTTCATGTAGCATGGCAGTGTTGAAGATCGTGGCAAATAGTCATCCCAGCTGCATCGGACTACTGCAAAGCCTGATTTCAGGCTGCAGCGTGGCTGGCGCAGCGTGGCTTCACAACCCTCCGAACAACCCTCAAAAGCTTATGTTTCGGGGAATGCCTACGTACATTGAGCTGTGCTGCCGTCCCTTGCTCGTTCCAACAAGAGCGGTGGTCCATGGGCTTGCAGCGACAAGTATATAGAAAGTATTGTATGAAGAGCTGCAGATGAAGTGCATGAATGCAGCATGTGTTGTTCCACGCTGTTCCGGAAGAAGGGTTCATGCTTTGAAGGTTACTTCCGCTCGATTCTCGGCAGCTTGATGAGGCATGCACCTGACTGTTCGATGGCGGCTTCGCTTGCGGCAAGCCGCAGAGGCTGCGTTGCTGCATGCATTTTTGAGGATGATGCATCTTTCAGACTTCTCCAGTGTTCTACAGAGACCTCCGAAGACATCTACGTAGGTAGACGGCTTCAGACTACGTAAGTGCCTATGCGACTCCCAGCCAGTGTACTGGAAAGTGTCTTGCGCAGGAAATCCAACGAGCATGGCGTTGTCACATGGTTTGCGTGCGGCAAAGGCTGCCGGCAACTGGCGAACAAGCTGCTAGCTCGCTTTGCGCTACCGCATTCAGAATTGCAGCGGATGCGCATAAACTACTACGATGTGGCATGGACATTCGCCCACAGACGACGAGTATACATAGCTACTACCTCGATTAGCTGTGCTTCAGCACGGTGTCTTGAGCACACATATCAACGCGAGCTCGTGTCGTCTAGTATTGGCTGTGGGTTGGAAGCTCATTAGGTTGGATCTGGGCTGATCACATCCCAAGTAGCTACTAATCTTGTTATCAAGATTGCGCAAACTGTCCCTCGAAAACCATGACTGCTCGGCCTTGTTTGAGTCCTACAACTATGTATTGCAGATGGGCCTTGTGTGTTCCAGTTTGGAAGTTGACATGCTGTGCAGCGGGGCTGCTCGGAGGCAGAAGCGCACAGCGCTTCAGCAGCTGAGATCCTTTGCAGCCAGGAAGAATGCAGCGAGTTTCGTTGCTGGGCGGCACGTGTGAAGGTCAGAGCTGTCTCGGGGCATTGGAGATAGTGCTGCGATTGCATAGGCAAGCAACAACCGCGAAGCTAGCAGGAGAGAGGAAGACTGCAGCCGGAAAGTCCCAAGTCGCTTTGCCGGTGAAAGAACAGGGACCGTGGAAGAATGGGAGATCCGTTGAGGTGCTCCGTGCCATGAAGAGGTTCTGCCAGGCCGGATCCCCAAGCCCCACGAGAACAGCATGAGCGGATTGCTTCAGACCGATCTGTCTTCCATAAAGGATCGGAGCAGGCACGAATACCAGCACACATCCATGATCTCACCACTTCGTTGGTCATCGCACCCGACTCTTACAGCTGTGTCCTCCTCCAACAGGTCCAGCGCGAAGCTGCCATTTGTTTGCAGAGCCACTGGCGTGGGCTGCAGGCGGGTCACCGACGTTGAACTATGTATCAATTCTCGACTGGGCGTTCATACCACACTCCAACTCCAAACCAGATCCGCCGCCGCTTCGCCGACGACCGTGACCAGTTGCTGCGTGCGCGGGACCGGCGCGAGATCATTCGGAGAAAGGTGGGGAGCTGTGACGACTGCCCTATGCTGTCGCTATGCTTGGCCAACGGACTTACCTCACCACATGATACATTGCAGGACGATAGACAGCAAACAATCCGTTTCCGGTGGTTATGTCATGAGCCCTGCAGCTTCTCTCGCATGACGGACATGTATGTGGAGCCTGGCCAGTGTGCGAGATTGAGAGTCGAAAACCAATGTGTTCACAAACATGTGGCCAGTGGCATAAGGCCAGTCAGCGTTTGACGGCCTCAGGACAGAGGATGGGTAACGGACGAATCCTACAGCCATTTTGGCTTAGACGAGCACTGGAGTGTGAGACTGCGGTTTCGTCCTAGAAAAGATTAGGACCATGGCTCCCTCTACCCAGCAGGTTGCTGTGGCGGCCATGGCGGCCGTGGGCTGCACGGCCTTCGTGACCGCGCCTAGCACCGCACGCAGTTCCCCCGCGTTGCGCAGCGCCCATGGCCAGGCAAAGGCCTCGTCAGCCTCTTCCGGCACTGGCCTGGCCCTTTGTGGCCTCGGTCTCGGTGCTGCAGCCGTCCTCGCTCCTGGTAAGAAGGAGCGGTCAGCGCGGTCAGCGCTCCGCGCTTTTGAGACGGAGCTCGGGGTGCAGCCTCCGGCCGGGTTCTGGGATCCTCTAGGCGGGGATGCGACGAAACAACAGAATGCGAAAGACAACAGCGTGTCTCATCTCTCTCGGGGCTTTTCCTGGGATTCTGTTGCATTGCCCCTGCCAGGCTTCACCAAGGGCGGCGATGCGGCTTCCTTCCGCCGCCGAAGATATGTGGAGTTGAAGCACGGGCGTGTGGCAATGTTGGCATGCATGGGATATATTGTCCCTGAGTACTACCGTTGGCCAGGCGATCTCTCTCCCTCCCTGGGTCTGAAGTTCACGGATGTCCCCACTGGCTTCGCCGCCTTCTCCAAGGTGCCTCTGAGTGGCTGGGCTCAGATGGTGGCTTTCGCAGGCAGCGTGGAGCTCTTCCAGTATGTCGACGATCCCAAGCGTGCCCCGGGCGACTTCGAAAACGCGGGTCTCCTTGGCATCCCCAATGGCTTCATGAAGGCTCCGGAGGGTCAGAAGGAAAAGAAGCTGGCTGCCGAGATCGCAAACGGCAGGCTGGCCATGATGGCTATCATTGGCATGTTCTTCCAAAACGGACTGACTGGACAGGCATGGGGTGACTGGTCTCTCTACACTGACTCCCCGCTGCGTGCACTGTCGCCAGCGCAGGAGATCATCGCCGGGACGGGTGGTCCTCTCCCTGACAACTTCTGGGATCCGGCAGGCATCACCAATGGCAAGACCGAGAAGGAGATCGCAATGCTCAGGGCCATGGAGCTGAAGCACGGTCGTGTGGCAATGCTCGCAGTGCTCCACTGGTTCCACGTGGCTGCGGGTTACCACCTCTTGGGTGATTATGCCATCGGCGAGAGGATGAGCAACGACCCCCTCGTCAGCTTGACCCAGCTCCCCATGGGAGGCATGTGGCAGGTGATCTTCACCATCATGTGCTTGGAGTGGCTGACCACCTACATCTGCAAGCCCCCTGAGGACCGCCCTTGGGACGTGCTCGGGTGGAAGGGAATCATCGACGAGGACTACCCTTCCGAGATCTGGAACGGATGGAAGCGGGTCCAGTGCCAGGAGCTGAACAACAGCCGCCTTGCCATGGTGGCCATCACCGGACTCGTCGCACAGGACGTCGTCACCGGTGACTACGTCGCAGGTGTCGGCAAGCTTTGCGGCGGGGCGGAGGTGTGCAACCAGCCCATTGACTATTCTCCTTGGCAGAACCTCCCTCCCATCGACGATTTCGTGGCCAATGCACCTTCTTGGGCCAATGGACCAGCTCTCTACGGTGTCAACTAAGCGGCAGGCCAAAGTGCAGCGAGTGGGACTGGAGTCGTGAGAGGCTAGACTCTCTGAGCCATCAGCAGTTTCACCTTTCGCTTGCGATGGGCACTTCCCTGAAGCATCTTGGAATCTGGACGACCACCCTACAGTACTTTCCCTGCCCATCTTTGCGGAGAACGTGCAGTTTGCAGTTTGTTTGCCTTCAACTTGATGCCGCGTGTCGCTGCTTTCGAACCGGTAACTTGCACTTGCTGTCTGTAGCTGCATCAAAGTGAAGGCTGTAGCGGCCGGATTAGACTGAATGGATTCTTTAATGTGGCTTCGAATGTGTTCGTGTTGTCTTGGGCAGCATGTCGAGTTGCATCATTGTCTACTCCGGCGTCCTTTGAGACTCCCTCCTGTATGCTCTCTGGATTTTTTGACAAGAGAGGGAGTCCGGAAGCTCGTTCGTACTACGACTCACGCGTCGTGAGCCGGTGGTGAGCGTCGAAAGTCCGCGGGAGGGAGGGAGGAGCCGAGCAAAGGAAAGCAAAGAGTTTCAACACCAGTCTTGCTTTCCAGGCTCAGCTTCTGGAGGGCAGGGCCTCAAAGGCTCCGACACATCCGAGCCTGCCACCTCGACACTCGGCCCGCGGAGTTTGGGATGCAGGGGCTGAGCTTGAGGAGGGTGGATATGACTGATATGACTATGATAGTTATGATTGAATCTTCTTTTGGAGTTTAAGGTGCAGACCCAGGGTGGCAAGACCCGAGACTTTTGGTTTTAGCGCCTCCGCTCTTGGACCTCGACCTTGAACTTGCAGCCGGCAAGGGATCTCTGGGCCCGGCATAGTGGAGTCGGGCACCTCCGAGAAGCTTGGCGTGCAAAAGCAGTGAAGGTCCAAGGGTTAGAATGAAATTCGAGACCTACTGAGGGTTTTCGACCGGCATGACGGCCTTGAGTGCTACAACCACAAATTTTGTCGGTGCAAAGGCTTCCTTGCAGCGCACTTTCTGCCGCTTTTACGAGCGCTGGCGGGCAGAGTCTGGAACAGTCTTTTGCCGTGGCCGAACATGCCCTCATCAGCAAGACACCGAAAGATGATACCGAGGAAGCCAGCCAGCAACACCCCTTCAGCAACACCGCGTGACGGACGCATGCAGTCGCGGAGCAAGCGACTCTCCCTAGGCTGGAAGAGGGAAGCTTTAGGAGTTTAGGTAGCATGATTCAAAACTTACATCAGAGGCTTCGGCTTCACATCATATTTCCGGTAGACGCCCGCTTGGAAACACGGGCGCCCTTGGAGGCGACTTCTCCTCGTGGCTTGGAGCCACAGGAGAGACGTATTGAACAGGGAAGCACCTGAAAGCAGCCTTAGGCCTTAGGCTTTGCATCGTGATTTGAGGTCATGCACTTGAAGTGCTTTGCACCCACCCACGAAGCCGAAGGTTCTTTGGGTTGGTTGGCTTCTACTCAGATCGCTCTCCCGTTTTGAATAATCAACGGAGTCTGGGTGTAGGTGTTAGGCTCATGCCGGAGGCAGCAAAGAGCCTCCAGCCGCCGGCGGGCCTCGCACTCACTCGGCGCAAGCTCCTGCAGGATCCATCTCCATGGCTAAGTTTTTGGCTTCGCAGCAGCTCACCTGAAAGTTAGTATCTGGGATGCGGTACCAACTGGGAATCTGACCCTGGTGAGACCTGCGAACAAGTTTGGCCGCGGAAGTCCAAGAACCAGGGGATCTTAGACTGAGGGAATGCCACAATGGAACAAGCGATGCACGAACTCGACAGCTGGCCACCCAGGAACGCACTCTCTTCGTCCTTCCGAAGCTCTGCAACTGTGGACGTGTCAGTGATCCTGCGCAGCCTTCTGTCCCGTGGCCTCCTGTCCAGTGTCTCGGACTGCTGTCTGGTAGAACATGTACGTAAGGCTTCGGCAAGGAAGCGAGAAGCTCTGAGGTCTTAAGTAAATCGCCGGATTTGCAAGGCCAAGCACGACCCCAGCCAGGTGCAACAGCACCGAAGCTCCTTGCTAAAACCCAGAGAACGCAAACCAAATCCCCTGCTGCACATCCAAAGGCCGACCGCACAGCTCGCCCTTCTCTGCAGAGCTGGGTCGCAGTTCGGATCTCGAGGCCGGGATGGAGTGTTCCGTCTTGTTCGTTTCCATAATGTGAGTCCGTTCTGTCTAAACGGTACACTGGCGTCTTCTTTCTGTTGCACATATCGAGTACCGTGCCCAGCCGTCTTCATGTAGCGACCACACAGAAAGCTCTCAGCGGTGACACGCGAGCGACTGGAGC
The DNA here is from genome assembly GCA_905221635.1 of Symbiodinium sp. CCMP2456. Taxonomy (NCBI): domain Eukaryota; class Dinophyceae; order Suessiales; family Symbiodiniaceae; genus Symbiodinium; species Symbiodinium sp. CCMP2456. The sequence goes on from CAJNDV010033130.1 coordinate 71,343, forward strand.
TAGAAACATACGAATTGGTCCAGGTGGACTTACGTGTCATTGGGCCTTGCTTCGTCAGTCAAGCGTCGTGTTTTCCGGCAGGCCATTCACAAGTGGCTCGCAAGCTGCTTGGACCATCGTTTTGAGTGGGGCAATTGGCTTGCGGAGGGCCCGGGCGGGCGCAAGCCTACGAGTGCACGGCACCAAGATGATGAAAGTAGACAATTACAAAGCTGGCATCATGGATGTGGCGTCCGTCCTGAAGCACTCTCCGCGCTTCGTTTGTTCAGCGCACCATGGTTCGGGACGTTGAATTGTAAGGCTGTTCATGATCGAAACGAGAAGTAGCCTGGTGCAGGCATCCAGAGACTCAGAATGATGCAAAAAGCACCACGGATGACCCAGAGAGCAGAAGTCAATCTTCTTGACTATCAACGGAAAAGCCTCCACCAACCTTACAGACTCCTGAACACTGCACCTTCTATGCTGCGCCAATTCTGGGCTGTCTTCTCACATGTGAGGTGCTATGCCCACCCTCCGAATCCGCTGTGTGCTGCGTGTGGAGTGCAGTGGAGCGGCAGCTGCAGCATACAGCAGTGCTTCTTGGCAAAGAAGACTCCATGCAGCAAAGCGTCTCCCCTGATGCCAAAAAGACTTTGAACATGTTTGAAGAGTACGTAACCCTCATAACTCTGAGAAATTTAGGAAACTTCAAGCGGGTTCGTTGTGGATCCTGGGCACCTGAGCTTTTGGAGCTTAATTACACAGATCTCCTGTACACGTTGGGGGAATCTTAACGTACGTTTCTGTCGGCACAAAAAGTTGCGATGAACTTTTGTCAACCCGGCTTTCTATCGTGCGCGCGTCAGGTTTCCTCCACCCTGGGGCCAGAGAGACTGCTTTGGCATGGAGCTTCGGCACTTTAGCAATGTGTCAACGGGGAATCCTGACTCCCAGCGACTGGCATAATTGAACTTGCTGTCGTGTCAGTGGCATGCATGTGAATTTACTCGCTCGGCAATGCTGCAGGAGGCAAAAATCGGCTGACATCTTGCCGGCACAGAATTCTAGCAAAAACCAAGGGCCTTTATCACATGTCAGTTGTTCAGTGATGAACCAAGCTAGTTCAGCTATTTATAGGAACATACTGGGTCTTCGTATGTCTTCAGCTGCAGTTTGTCTGTATCTGGCCAATCCAGAAACAGTTTTCTACTATGCTCATGTGATTACCCATGTCAAAAACGCTAATTACCGCTTCTTTGCTAGTACCCATGGCTTTTGCGGCTACGATTGCAAATATCCTACCTTTCGAAGTAATCACGATTGCGTTTATGTTTTCACCTACAGTACTACAAGCTGATCCTTGAAGGATCCTGTGCAGTATGGTCGCGAAGATTTTGCGACCAGTAATTCTTGTTGCGTTGACATACGCGAACGGCACAGGAACGTCCTGGGACTGCGCACCGCGGCCGGCAGTTGGGGATGCCTGTGTCGAGAGTGCGAGTGCATGACGGTGGCCGGACCTTCCCTGTTTAGGTCACTTCGAATTATATCCCAAGCTGCCACTCCACAGCTTGGATACGTTGTCATGTTGAGGCTTCAGTCAAAAAGGCCACCAGGAAGACACGTTGGGTCAGTGATTCATTCATCGAGACTTAGAGATATGATCAGTTTCCAGAATGCTGTCACCGTTTTTCTTGTTTCTACAGCATTCATTTGATGATGATGTGCACGTTACTGATACTGGTACCAGTGCTGCATTACAGTAAGTAGCGCTTGCAAGCACACTCCGGTCCTTGGGGTCCAAAAGGTTCCCTTTCTGACTTTCTTCTAAGGTGGGGAACATTGCCCAGAACGGTTTCAATCGTGGCTACAGCGGGCGACATGGATCAAAGTTGGGACGAGGCCAGTTGCCAGCGGGGCGTCGCCACTTCGGTCGAAGTCTCACAAATTCCCGAACATGGACAGCAGATGTGAACCACAAGGTCTCCGTGTTAAGCTCCCTGCACAACATGACATCACTTGGCTGTTTGGTCAAAGAGCAGCTGGAGCAAGAGCACATCAGCGGCAGCATCATCGTCACCGTCAGGAACACAGGTTGCAATCCCCGCCGCAGTACTCGCCACGTCAAGCATAAGAGTTCAGAGCATAGCAACCAGAAGCATCAACATCACATCATCGCAATAATGTCATATCTACAAAGCAGCAAGTCATGTTTGTTCAGATGGTCTTGACAAACAGGCAAGGCCACCACCCATGTAACATAAGTATTCGTTGCGGCAAGTGTCGCCTCGGGAACGGGCTAACAGTTCAGGCACTGACATGAATGGCATTCAACTTCGTGGTCGTGGTCAAGCAAATTGTTGCAAGAAGAACCATAATCCTTCTGCGCCACTGCCATCAACAACATGGCGATGCCTATGCCCAATGGCTTAGTGAGTTGCCGTAATGGTGTCAGCAACAAAAAAGCAAAGGCAATGGTCACGATACGTGCAACGGGGATTGACCAAACTGTAGCAAAGATGATCCTTGCGAAACCTGTGAGAGCAGGAGAAACAGCCCCAGAAATCTACGCAGGCAGTTACTTTGCAGAAGAGCCAGCCTTTGCCTTGCGCTTCTGCGGGCGTCGCGAGCCCAAGGCAATCTTCCTGGCAGGCGGGTGCGTGTTATTTGAGGTGCAAGGCTTGGAGTTTAGGGTTAGGATTTCGGCTTAAGGACCAGGATCAGGGCCGCTGCATGCACATACAAACGACGCACAACTACATGCATGTCATTACCATGCACTGCAGGGCATGCACGGGCAGGGCGACGTGGGGGCATAGAGGGGAAGCTGGAGGGAGGTGGCCTCAGTCTTTTCTGTCACCGTTTGACAGGCTCCAGCTACCACGCAAGGGGTCAATTTTCGACCGGCCGTGTCAAAGACACGGAGCGGATCGGCCCAGGCGTTGTTGTTGTCGCAGGCAAAATATCTAAGTATGCTTAACTGGCAATAGTTGAAAATGTACGGCTGATAGAGCGCACTGGAACTAGTATCTTGACTCCTGAACATGCAGGCCGTGTCAGTGCTTGCCAAATAAAGACACCTGAAATATTCTGCACGTGCAATGCAACAACACAGCGACGACATGCGACAACAGCGACAGCAGCAAAAGCTGCAGCAGCAGCAGCAGCAGCAGGAACAAGAACCCAAGCCACCACAACCCTGCAAGTACAACAGCAATAGCAACAAAGCCGCAGGAAAAAGCAACGACTACAACAACAGCCAACACAGCTTTCATCGCTAGGCAAGTACGAGTAGCAGCCCTCGATGCCATGTTCTGCTGCTGCGAAGCAGCGGATGAACAGAACGTCAGCCTCAAGTTGACTGATGAGAATGAGCAGTGCCAAGCACTGCCAGACCCAAGGACTGCTCTGAGACCACCTTGTTCTGGTCGACTTAGCCTGGGAAATCAGTTATACCAATGTTCCACTCATTTGAGCCATATCTGCTAAGCCAGCTCTTGCTCAAGTCTGGTTTTCTTTGCAGTCACTTGATGTTGTCATCCTGCGCACAAGGACGGCACGCGCTCTACAAGATCAAGCCACCACCGTCGATGCCATGTACGCCCTTGGATTGAAGCTTCATGCAAGCTTTCTGTTTTGGACCCTAGATACCCAGTTGCTCTACAGCTTTGTAGGGCTACAGCTTCCGACCTTGGAGTCAAAAGTGTGAACCATCACTGCTCCCAGCAAAACCATGGGAACTTGCCGGATGGTACCACTTCTTCAATATGTGCAAGGACCAAGAGATGATGGCAGTAGTCCTCTCTGCAAGTTCCCCGTGTGCCCAGGTTGTGAGCCTCGGCATAGATATAAGATCACTGGATCAAGCACGGCCACCTGGCATCGTGCTGGATGCCCCCTGGACCTCATTAGCCTGTCAGTTGCATGGCTTCGGAACCTTCTAAAACCCACCTGCGTCTCGATCGCTCGGTAATTGGCAGGGAAGCCTGGCCCATTCCTTCCTGTCGATAGGGCCTGGGTCAGCAGGCATCGGAAACTGACCAACTTAAAGGAGCATAGTCCTGGGTTCGAAATGATGCACCCGCGTTCCTGCAACAGTAGGCTCAGTAAGCCTTCGTCATCCTACAGCAACTTTGCTCCACCTGTGCGACTGTTCGCGCAAGGCCAGGGTTGGGGGTGGTTGCAAAGGTCAGGAATTAGCAGCGGGACCGAAGCGTTAGAAGTGCCAAGTGCGATAATGTTCTACAGTGGGTTTCAACAAGGCAGAACGTATGTTGTGGCCTGACGGGTACCGGTCGGAATGAAGTTGCTCACAAACGGTCATGCCTCATTTGCCGGCCGAGGCCACCGACTCTGAGTGCCCACTCGTCCGGAGCGTCAGAGAAGACGGACTAGCAGCAACATGGAATAGTGTGGCGGAGGAGCGGCAGTGCGGTTTACTCTGACTTCATGGCTCTACTACAGTCACTGATGTTCAGCTGAAGTGCAGAAAGGGCGGGCAATTGCACCCAAGATGTGCCGGCGCTACTCTTGAACTTAAGTGATGCCGAGACAGACCTGCCCACGTTGCATCTTTGGCTTGCACCTGCTCTTGACCAGGTTTACAGCAAACCTCACCTTAAGTCTTTCTCTTATCAAGCAGCATGCCTTCCTTGTGTCTGGTCCGATCCTGCCTACATCTGCCTACACTCGTCGCAGATTTAGGACTTCCGACGAAGTCAGATGGCACAGCAAAGCGTGGGTAATTTTGCGACTCGTTTCGCGTAATACCCGCCTGCTGCATGATACATTGGCGTCGGTGCAGGAGGGGCGAAGAATCCGCACCTTCGATCACCTCGTCGAGATGAACGGCTTCCGTGGCCCAAGCCTAGAGCCCTGCCCTTCAGCAGGGCTTCAAGGAAGAGTTTCGGAAAGAGCGTGACCTTCATGCCCGAGGGAGTCACAAGAGCTGGCACCAACTACCTGTTGCAGAACTGAAACATGAATGCTGAGTAAGGTATATAATATACTAGTAGGGGAAGGTAGCGGCATGGCGCCCCCTGCGGATGAAACCAAGGAAATGGCTCGGCTAATTACTCGCCGTATTCGGCCCGAAGGCCTGAGTCTGACTCTGCAAAGGCCTCTGGAACGATCCTGAGCTGCTTAAGCTTAAGAGCCGTGAAGCTAGAGTGGGGACGTCTTGTGAGGGCTTTCACTCTGGAAGATAGCTCACCATGTGCATCTTTGCTGCGGCTTCCTACTGCACCGGAATCGATTTCACCACTTCACCAGTCTGAAGGGTCGAAGCCGCTGGCACGAAGCCTCGCAAGCTGAAGCCCAGGGGTCCTGCCGATGTTTCGATGCTCTAGGAAGACAGCCGCGGAATAGATCGGCAATGCCTTGTCTCCTTCTAAGCTGAATAAACAGATGATTGAGGCAACATCCGTTCTGCTCTCGCTCCGGTAGGATATGGAGTTGAACCAAATTAAGAGCTAAAGCAAGGGCACCCGTGCTCAAACCTTTGGACTTCGTTCACATCGCAGGCAGCTTGCAAACGCGCACATCTTACATACCTACCGACCTGCCTACATACATGCACACATACACACATACAGAAAGACAGACAGACAGACAGACAGACAGACAGACAGAAGCATACATACAAAAGCATAAGCATTAAGGAGGTACCTGCTTCCACGCACGTGCCAAGTGCAATGATTCGGAACCACGAAACTGCTCTAAAGCTACGACACGCCCGGCGGGAGCGGGGAAACTCCGTCAGCTTGCGAGTCGCACCTGTAGACTGCAAGGCATCACAACACCATTTGAGAAGAGAGGTCGTGAAAGCCATGTTTCGCCAAGGACGGGTCAGGCTTCAGCTGCCAGGGGCGTCTCTGCTGCCACAACTGTTGAGCAATGCTTGTTGGGGTTGCTTGCGCGGGATGCCTCCCTTGGAAGAGCAGATGAGCAACGCTGCCGTGATGAAGAGTCGCAAGAATACATGCATAAGAGAGTTAGCACATGTGCATGGTGGCCACAATGGCCTCGTCCTGAACAAGCCACACTTCAGACTGGCTTGTGTTCTTTGCAATCGTGTCTCATCCTGCAGCAACAACTAAAGCGGATCGCTTGACTGGAGAGCTTCGGAAGAATTTGCTGATCTCAGCTACAGTGGCCGTTAGTTGCAAAACGAAATCTGGTCTCTGAACTCTGCAGCCTGCTGCTTTCATGGCCTGCTCGCCATCATTGTTTGAGTATGCGAGCTATACTCTGAGGAAGTGGGCATAACGCTCCATTACAAGAAGCTGCTCGGCTGTAGCCGACTGGATTCGGGCTGAATTTGTTTGCTGCTAGACCGTTCCATCAGAAAGCTAGAACGTGTATTATGTTGGCAGGAGACTCCAAGCGTTTGTTGCAATCTTTCGACCTGAGTCATGAACACATCGAGAAAGAGAGCTGCTGCAGGCATAGCTTCGTTTCAAGGAGGCTCACCGCCCCAGAAGCCCTGCACTCAGGCACGGCTGTCTTTGCCCCTGGATAGCCGAGCTCGATCCGGCTGGGCTAATGGCAAGGCCACTTCTCTGACCTGAGCGAACGTAGGCACAGATCCATGCATAACACACAAGGCATCTTGAAAGCGCAGAGGGGGCTTCCTGTGCAAGATTCAAGGCAAGATCTTACTGACCCTGAATCTTCAACCATTGCGTGAGGGCTACGGGTGTTTGCCAATGTACTACGCGCAGGGAAGATCTCGTTGTTCCGAACGAAAGCTCGTGTTCTGTCCAACAAGATATCTGGCTTTGCAACTTTATGTTGCCTGAACAGTTGCTTAGTCATCAGTTTCCTGCAAACCTAAGGCGACAAGATTTCAACATGTGATATGAGATGGGTCATGTCTCATGCGGTGTAGAGCAGACTGGTCTCGCAACAGGTGGAATATTGAGAAGCCGCAAGAGAGAGTCGGCATCCACGATCGCAGCTGGGCTCAAATTTCCACGGTATCCATCTCAGGTGGCGTTAAGGAGATGACGGGTTGGTGTTGCAGATTCCAACATGAGTGGAAGGCTGCGTTGCCAGTTGTATTGCTGCTTCTCCACAACAGCTTTCCGGCTCTCTTGACGTAAGTGTTCTGTGCTGGTTCTGCCTGTTAGATTCGGATGCTCGAGTGTTCCCAAAGAGATGGTGGCATCCTTGCCACCACCAGGGTTTATTCTCATGCACCGGCAGGCAGGAGGTGGAAGTGGAAAGCACGTAACTCGTAAGATAAATCGTGCCGACTGCGACGAGAGGCATCCTGGAAGTCAATGGCATGCGAGGCACAGGGGCTTCGGGTAGTTTCGAGGTTCCAGAGCTGCCATCCAAGTTTGTGGAGCTCAGCATGGGGATCCGAAGTGGAAAGCCTTGATCAAAGGCTGCTAACCAGCCCAGTTCCGTCCTTGCCTTGAACAGATGCCAAGAGTTGGAGCCCCTGGACAGGACCTCCGTGGGTACTCATCGAGGAGGTACAAAATTCCACGCAAAGCGTGGAATTCACTATCCTGCACTATTCAAACCACTAGGGCTAGGGCCTGCTAAGGCACTTTGTGCGTAGTACGACGTTCCGCTCTCCCCGGCCCGGCGACTGCAATTGAGACTGGCAGCGAAGATCTAAAAGCTTTGCCATGCTTGGCCTGAAGCCTTTCGTAGCTCAGCTTCGTACCACTACCTCTGCTTTCGCCAGCGGTCAAAGTGTCCCGGGCTGTCGGATGTTTTCCTCGCCAGCAACCATGTCTAGGCGATGTGTTCGTACACGGACAAAGTCCCTACATTCATATTGGTCTCACATGAGGACTTTTATAATGCAAAAGCCCTGGCAAGTAGCTGTGGTACTTCTCGGAGGCCTGGAGGGCTCCATACGCCTCGCTTTTCCGGGTTGAGGATAAATATCTTTTCTTCTTCAGATCCGGAAGCAGCAAGGGGCGCCGCCTGGGATGCCGCCTGAATACGAGCTGGGTGGAATGATGTCCGACTCATACATGCATTTCAGCATCATTAGACAGACTTGTTGCTGGCAGTGATGCCATCGGTCTCTGTTTCTGCATAGGTGGACGAATGCATTCCTCAGCTCAGGTGTTTCACAGCGCTGTGTTGGCCGTGAAAGCCATGCTGAACTGTTCATGATAGTGATAGTCGTCACAGTCTGGAACGAGATTCTTATGGGCCGGGTATAACCGACGGCTTTTGGCCTCAGACCTCCAGGGCAACCTACTGCTGGCACATGCTGGCACGCGAAGGCTGCACTGTTCTGATTCATCCGGGGGCGATGGGCCCTCCACCAACCGTTCATCTACGGGGCATGGCTGAGAGTCTGAGAGGTGAAGAGCCCATCAGTCTCCAGACTGGGACTCCAGGTCTCCGGCCTGGAAAACGGCAGGCAGCACAGAAGACACAGTCCATGCGTTACTCCTGAGCTGCCGCGCTTGAGAAGATGGCAGGCTTGCAATGGCCGGAAGTTGCATTAGATCTTGGAGGATTAGCTCATGTCGAGAGTATATGGCAGGTGTGTTTGACGGTGACAGAGACATACAGAAGACTTGATGCAGGTGTCAGGTTCCCACTCGGCAAAGCCTCTTTATCCAGGTATGCTTGTTTTCTGGCAGAAGGTTTCTACGATTTGTCAAGGCTTATACGACCAGATATTGCGGCTATCTTGCTGTGCTGCCTTACGGCTCGGAGGAAGGCATGAGGCGTGCAGGCCTCTGCGCACCACTTTAGGCTGAGCCCAAGTCACATTGCGTTCAAAGAGCAAACTCAAGGCCACAAAGCTATTCCAAGTGTGAGAGCATGGAGCCACGGAGCTGCTCCAGGAGATTCCTCATCATTTCCCATTAAGGGTCCCGACCTTGAAGGCTTCCTAACGAGGCATCCACTCAGTGCACAAAGCGGCCATGGAGAGATGCTTTGCTCTTGTGCGCCAAAGATCGAGAGCCAGGCCCAAACATGGGAGGATCTGTAGCCAGTGGGCTTGCGCACGGATTCTACAGTAGCCATTGGTAGCAGGACACAGCCATTCACAGAAAGTTTGCGCATGTCAGCTTCGTGAGGCGAGGGTCCTTCACATTCAGGTGGCTCCCCAGTCCCCAGGGCGGATCAGAAAGTGTGAGAAAAGGTTCTGTGCTTCTGCATCCTTTGGTTTGTTCATTGTGAGCTGAGTCGTTGTGCCAGGTTCTGGCCCCATGCACGCTGAAGGCGGAGGTCCAGGTGCCGGAGACTGCACGATTTGCTGCCGTAGAGACTTTCCAGTTGTTCAGTTCCCCACCGAGCAGCAATGCTTGTCCGTAGAAGACTTCCACGCTCTCTAACCCGCAAACATCCATATGGGTAGTTCTCTAATGGTCCCCTTTTTGGTTCCGCAATATAGTACGGCACCGTTATAATAAGGACCCTAAAAAGGGACCCTAATTTAGAGAACTACCCACATGTTCTTCCCGTGCCTTCCTGTCCTCAGGTCCTCTCTCCGAAGAGGCTCTCCGACCCCGGCCTCTTGGAGAGAAAAGCGGCGACAATGAAGAAGCCTGCTCCAAGCCTTGGGGCGTATAGGGTTTACAGGGCTTTCAGGATTTTGCTACCTGAGGGCCCGGATTTGCTTTTGGAGAAGGTACTGACTGCTTGAATTTGTGAGCGCTCAAGCGTGTTTAAACGTCTATATCCCGACGAAACGGGGTGAGTCTGGGTTAGCTGTAGGCAAGAGCCGCGCGAAAGTCTGCGACCAGGCTATCCAGAGACCACTTTGACACCACCATCTTTCCTTCATCCTGATGCGATTCCGGACCTTTTTGAAGCCTCTTGCAGCTTGGTCGCAGGGCTTGGTAGGCCGCCAGTGACTGTTAGTGTTCTCGAGACATGCCCTTGCCTTCCACGCAGCCTAATCGCTTCCCCCTATTATTAAAGGGCCCCCCCCCTCCGTAATATTAAAACTGGATTTCGGCGGTTTGGTTTTAATATTAGGGG
>CAJNDV010033130.1:81393-117486 GCA_905221635.1 Symbiodinium sp. CCMP2456
TTTAATAATAGTGGGAAGCGATTACTGTGAGACGTCGATATTCATGTTTGTCAAGGTTCAGCAGTGAATCTCGTAATAGCTCATCCACAGTCAGTATCTGAAGGAGGCTTCGTTTGGTTCTTGCTTGAGAAGCCAGAAAACCAGAAGAGGTTAGGAAACCAGGAAGGTCCGCGATGGCCCAGCAGCGCACACAAAGACCCAGAGCCCAGAACCCTTGAGAACCGGCTTGGCCGCTTATCCTCAAGCGAAAAAGGAAACGAGCTCTGAACCGTTGGCACCAAGCCAAAGCCAATGGGCTCTAGGCCCGGTGGGGGATGTCGAATCCGAGAGGCAGCACAAGTTCCGGCTCTCTCGGGCTGCTGATGGATGCCACGGATCCATCGTGCTTGCCCCTGGTACGAGATTGCTGGGTGTTCAAGGGTCTTTTCTGTGAGTAGAGTCTTGCGAAAGATCATAAGGTGAAGGCTCCGGGCCTGTATAGAATTACCGGCATGGACTCTGATTGCACAGCGAGGGCTGGGTCGTGGTTTGGTGGTTTTGCAGGGGCGTCCAAAGAGAAGAGAGCTGGGATGCAGCAGCTACTCCTTGGAGTGTAGTTACTGTAGTTTTCTAGGTTCCAGGATGGGAGAGTGTGATTACGGGTTCAACCCGGCAGAACGATCACCATGCCCGTAGTACGGGTTCTGCCTGCAAGCTATTATTGGTGCAGCTGCAGCCGTAAAACACGGTTACAAGACAAACAGAAAGCTTTCTAGCTTCTGGCTACGCGGGGCACAGCCTCTTGTGTTTGCGTCATATCCCTCATGGACTTCAGTTCTACGGAGTGCTGGCCAAGCGGGTCATCCAGACACTCCCCGGATCAGGCCACCGGAGCAATGCTCAACAATGACTGCCCAGGAATCTCATACAAAGCCGGCCTAGCCATAGCTGGAGCCCGCAAGTTCGTGTTCTGACACACATGACTGGGGACCCTGAACATCGCTTCGTCTGGAACACGGCTCCCGGCTAGCGTTTCCAGGCTTTCACAGACTTGGGCGTGGGCATGTGTTGCACGTGTTGCACACGAAGTTGGCACGGCATGGTTGCTGCAGGTTCGTCTCGCCTCGCCTGTGAAGGAACATTAAGGAACAACGGCCAACAGCATTTGCTGGCAAAAGGTTGGGAGCATAAGACATGTTGGAATGGCTGAGGCTGAGGCACATGAAGGTGTTGGTTTCATCTCCTGGCTGTACTTCTTTGTACCGTCCTGATCATGCTGTTGCTGCGTGTTGAGCACATCTGCTGTTCAGAATGCATCGGGCCATGTGGGTCGCTGAGCCTGGTCTGGTCCCGTGCATCTGGCCAAGGATTGTAAAGACGATTGAACGACGAGGGGCCATTCCTGAGTGGAACGAGGCATGCGGTCAGCGTCGAGAGCAGCTGTAAGTGACCAAGAACTCAGCAAGACCACCAGCAAATCACAAACAGTTTGCTGAACCAACGATGACATTGTGCTTGAGCTTAAAGCGCCGTCTCAGTCTTTCCGGTTGACCGCTCGGTACTCGTACGGCTTGATGCGGGAATTAGCGAAGCAGAACGTGATTAGTATGCTGTGTGCGAAGCAGGTCGCTCCCGAAGGAAAGCGGGTAAGCAAATATGCAACTCGGACGCAAGCGACGTCGTGTCTGTTCACCTTGTTTACTTCACATGTATTTCGTACATAGGACATGAACTCCGGTATGGCCCGTCCCGTGAGGACGATCTGGGTGTAGCCTTGTAACAATTGGGCAGTGCGCAGAAGGCTAATCGAAAACAGGCGTGATTCCCAACCCTGTCAATTGGTCTGCCATTGTGACACGTTGCGCTTTTGCGCAGAAACCCTATGCGGGCAGAGAGTTGTCCTTTCCGTCTGCTTGTCATGAGCTTGGCACATTGTGAAGAAAGCGATTTGAAAGATTCGTCAGAGGGACAACATGATGTCCTGTGTTGATGGATTCGGCAGTGTGCCACTGTACATGTAATGTGACATGGGTTTGTGTGCGTGCACGCAAGTGTATGTAAACATTGCTGTGAATATACTCGTGTTTGTGCTTTTACGTATCTCAGAATTTACATAGGGATGTTTGATTGAATTGCTTGTTTGTTTGTCTATCTATGTGTAACCGCGTATGTCTGTGCATCTGCATACATATGCATGTATTCAAGTATGTACACATGCATGTTTACATGTACCTACGTACGTACGTACGTACGTACGTACGTACGTACGTACGTGTGCGTGTGTGCGCGCGTGTGCACACAGGTAGGTAGGCAGGTAGGTACGTAGAGCTATGTCCGTTTATGTATGTATACGTGCATGCCCGGCATTCTCGTGTACATCTATGTGTTCCAGCAGTAGGTAGGGAGGGAGGGCGGGAGGTAGGTAGGTATGGCTGTGCGGGAAGGCAGGCAGGCAGGGAGGTAGGTATGTAAGTAAGAAGCAAGCAGATAGATCGGTAGGTCGGTGGGTAGGTCGTTTGGTCGGTCGATAGGTCAGTAGGTCGGTACGTCGGTCGGTCGGTGGCTGGGTGGGTGGGTGGGCGGGTGGGTTGCTCACATGTGCTTCTATGAGTGTATGTGTCACAACTGTATGTATATGTGGCAGATGATGCTTCTCTGAAACTTCCGGCACATCCCCGAGAGCTGCCAGGACCGAGTTACGGAGGTCAACGGCGAAGGTGGCGAGAGCGAAGAGTTGATGGAGCGTTTGCTCAGTTCCTGGGACTTGGCAGCCCTGTGCGTTAGGGAGGCGAACAGCCTCACCTGGAGTGCCCCCAAATGCAAAGACGATGCCGTTTTTCACGTTCCACACCTTGCACTCTCCTGGGAAAGCAAGCTCCTCGAGAGCAGCTGAATTAGTACCGATGGCCCCGAAGCTACATGGTCCTGATGAAAATACATTGAGGCTTAGACCTCACGCTGTTTACCATCACCGTCCAAAGACCGGAGGCAATCGTTCACGCTCGGCTTGCACTTTGGAGTTGGCTGGTTTTCGATTTGTATGAGACGGGACCTGTGACCTTTTGCACACAGTCAAGGCATTCTGGACTGCTGTGCCACTCAGGGGAATTTTAAGGAGTTCTTGGATTGAATCGGGGAGGGAGAACGCCAAAGAATCCCCAAGTTGAGAATTCCTGCAAGCAGAAAGCTCCATTTGTTCCCGGTGAGCCGACCTGTGCCAGGCGCGGCTCGTGAAATTGCATTTGCCCGGCGACACCGGCATGAGCGTGGACTGTGAGTGCCTGGGTCGGCGATTTAGCACTTGTGGGATGCTGAAGAGTTGTTGTCTTTGTCGGAACCAGGAGTTCGCTTGGAGCCACCTACGAGTATAAGTCGATGTAAAGCCCCGAACCTTGATACTGGCACTCAAGCTACCTCAGTATCAGTAGCGCGCACGCGTCCAGCGTTGGACTGGAGAAGTAAAAGCAGGAAACAATCAATTTTTCTTCATTTACCTTTACCTTCACCTTGAACTCCCTATCTTTGGGCCCGTGAAGGACTCCCTGTAGCCCTACTGTCAGGAAGGCAAAATCTGCGGTGCCTTGGATCAGTCGGATCTCCAATGGGTTGCTGAAGAGCTGGAATGAGGACATGCCGGAGCAGTCGGCTGCTTGGTCGTATCTTAGCCTCCAGCATCCTGAAATTCGAGGAAGCCGTCTCAAGCCTGCAGATGTCAGTAGAACTGCCAGTAACGCAGACGTAGCCTTGCTGGTATGCTGGTAGAGGTTGCAGTCCACGATCGAATCGTCTCCGTGAACGGATGCGCCGGCTCGAGCGAGCTCATCCTGGATCGGCCCACCGGCGCAAGAGGGCCTGCGATGCACAGCTACTGCCGCTTTTTGCATACCCGAGTCTGATCATGCTACCATCCTTTTGCACTTCGGAGAGGCCGTTGTTTGTCAGCGTGTTAGAGGGCTTTCCAAAGGTAGGAGCTAAACAGGGGGCAGGCCTGCAGTGGGAGTAGACAAGGCTGCGAAGGCTTGCTGCTTGCTGGTATGGACAGGCAGTGTCTCAGATGGGAGCAATTCGTAATTGCGAACCTCCAAATCTATCTAGAGACAGCGGACATCTTTCGACGAAAAGATTCGGCTTTCGAGGTTGGCATTGGCAGAGAAGACGATCGAACTCCTGGCGCTTCAGCCGAGAAGTCAATACAGTCCAGGTCTAACGCCGGAGGTTGGGATGAGGAAAGGCCCCAGGGAAGCGCTCGGAACCTGGCTCCTGAATGCTTTCCGTGATGCAAGGATGGGGTTGTGGCTCGCGGGATAAAGGTGTGTAAAACCGCCAAGTACTTATGATGGTTAGGGGTTTTCGTAGGTGGACGGCAGGCATTGCGAGCTCATCTCTTGTGCAGCCCACAGCCCACACCATACTTTCAACCCGAATGCTTGCAAGTATCCGCAGGGGTCGTCAGGATCGCTGTGCAGCTGTCGAACCTCTGCAACCCTTGCACTAGTCCATGCTCCAGCGCCCCGAGTGGTTTTCTCATGAGGTGCTGCACTACGCCATTGAATCCTGAGCGAGTGTCGCCAGCTTGGTGACATCGCCGGTTCATAAATGGGGGGGGGGTCTGAAACAAAGGTTTGGGTTTTAGCGGTGGAGGAGAATATATTATACGATGGAGGCTATAATGAGATGCTCTTCACAGCTTGTCCAACATGTACTTTAGGACCAAGGTGGAACAGTTCCATTTATCTTTGATGCAACTTGCCGTTTCGAAAGAACGCACACGCCTCCACGACCAGAGTCAGACTGCCAAAGCACAAAGCAGCCAAAATAAGACATTCTCCGGAGCTGGCGGTGTCCTCGGCAGTAAGGGCACATCGTTGAATCTCATGCGCATCAGTGTTGAAGCCAGGAAAGGCTGATATGGACCCTCAGTAGCGATGACGACTTTCATGCTGTCTACAACTTTCACGTTAGAGGTGATCCCCAGATGCAACGCTTGAGATATTAACCCGTTGCTACTGTAGCTTCCAGCTGCTCTCGGATGAGACTTCACAGCCGCGTCTCACCACATCTGCTCAGATGCCACGCGCCTGCACCCTCGCAGAACCGAAGTGGATAACCGAATCAGCCAAGCTCAAGTATTTGTACTTGAGTTTGGGGGCGGGCCGGGCTTGAAATTGGGCATTCAGCGGCTGCAAATACAGCTGTGAACCCCAGTCAAAGCAAAAAGAAGCCATGCTTGCGAAGCGACGCTGACCCTTGGCTGGCTCGTCTTGTCTCTTCCTTCCCTCGCTCCATCTCCCCTTCCTCTCGCCCCGTCCCTCCCTCTTTCTCGCTCTTGCCACTCTTCCTGCATCCTTTCGCCCTGTCTTTCTCTGTAGTGCTTACGAGCGTATGCGTATGTCTACGTTTGTTTCGGTGCTTGTGTCACCTCCTGCGTGCTGCGTTTTCTTACAGGTTACATGACTCGTGAAGATCTCAAACATGGGTGCTATAGGGATGGGGCGATTGTTCAGGATGGCATTTGTATGCGTTTGTCCGAACTGCGAAAAGCGAGAAGTGTATGCGAAGCCTTTGGAGCCAACGAAAACAGCCAAGGAGCAAGGGGAATATACCCAAGGGCCTGAGACCATGGTTTTGCATCAGGGAGTGAGGGTCTGAGCTGGGGCAGGCAGGAATTCGCAGAGCTTTTGGCTGGCAGATCTGGTGCCCTAGATGTGCAGGTGTTCTCGCTGGTCGCATCTGCCGGGGGGCCGAAGGTCTTGTTGAGCCACCTGCAGACACTCAGGGCACCTTGGTAGCAACACAGTGCCTTCTGCGAGCCTTTACATGCACTACCTTTATCCCGGGTCTATGTATCGTCGAGCCCCACTTCCTGTATGCACTGGGCAAGGGATGGTCCACCCCAAGCCAGCATTTGGCGGTAGACCTCGATGCGAGCAGACGAGAGACCTGCGTTTCCTGGGATGCACCATGCGCCACATCTTCTCTGCCTCACTTCAAAACCAGATCCCTGCAAGCCAGCGGGTATGCAGATATTTGTCGCAGTGGCAGTGTGTTGCATATCTGAAACCGGTGCCTCAAACGCTTGGTTTGGGGACTTTTGGAGGACACAACTGTGGAGCATCAAGAGTGCCCATGCAACAGGAAGCTTAATGCATGCTCGCCAGCGCGACACAGCGAGAGAGAGAGAGAGAGAGACACCTCGAAAAGGACACCATAGGTCCCGCGACCCGTTTACGACCACAGCCTTGCGGTAGGGTTGGCTTATCTTCAGGACAGGCACATCCTGACAGGGCTTTTTTGTCCGGATCCAATTCAACTAGCAAGCATCACCGACGGGGATGCACGACAACAGCGGGACCCAGTGTTGGTGTAGAACCTGGAAGCTTACAGTCATGTCAATGTTGTTCTAAGACTCTTGCTCAAGTGCGTGGTTATAATTGCATTGGCACCGGCAATTCGAGTCAAGCTCTCCACGATTGGGGGCTGTCGGGCAAGAGATCATGGAATCGATTTTAAGGGAGATGAATGGTCGCCCAAGGACGGCCCAGCATTGAAGTTTTGACAACACTTCACAAGCGAATACTCCTCTCGTATGTCCAAGTTGTCTGAGGGTTCGATCTGTGTGTGCGTGAGCAACCGCCCAAAACTTTTGCTCGCAGGAGAAGACATGTTTTGCGGAAGAATTACTGTTCGCCAAGGCAGCCGGTACGACTCCACAGTGGATGACCCAAGCAATCCAAAGGCCGTCGATCTTTCCTTGGGCCTGTTGCAAGCTGTAGAGGTGGGGGTTAGTCAATGGTTCTCGCAGGTTTTCTGCGTGTTCCGCGACTTTCAAGCCATTCCTCTCTACCTGGCGGAGATATCGGCGGCGTGAGTTTTCGGGCAATGTAGGTTTTCAGGGCTGCCAGGGCCCCTAGCTGTGAGACTATGCCCGCGGTTCCGAGGTTGGCATCTCAGGTCTAGTTGGAATGTTTGGTTTGGGCGATGCATCGCCCAAACTCCAGCCAGACATCTCAGCGTCTCGCCACGACTCATGAAGCTGGTGGAACTTTGCAGGTTACATAAACCAGATGTACAAGTCAATGGCAGCACAGGCAGGACAAGTATTAAACTCTAGCCATTCTAGCGAACAGAGTCTCTGCAACCATGGAGGCCGTTTATGTTTGCATTTGATGATGCCTCATGCTTGTGAAGGTGGCTAGAGGTTACAAAACACAAGACAAAGAGACCAATGGAAATGAGCATGTTTCAAGCTTCAAGGTGTCGACCTCGGAGCGCCGGCCGAAATTTCCCCAAGTAGTGGCCCCCCCCCCCCCCCCACAATCGGATGCCACCGATGTAGGGCTGCCTGGGTTGCTTCTCATTGTCAGCCGGAGCCTGGGGCTGTTCGCACATGCCAACGTGTGATGCCTATTGGGCTTCAGGTTGCATTCTGAAGGGTACATCGGGGCTGACGGCGCAGTTGTAGTAGGGCTATGGGAAAGGCTTTTCACTCTTCGAAATGCAAATAGATTTCAGAGTACAGCCCGTGGACACCCGGTTTCATGCAAGGCTGCTGTCGGAAGCAGTTCAAGAGCAACCCAACTTTCACTTAGGCACACCCAAGTGCACCAGCTGCAGAGTATACGCAGGGTTTTGGGACCAGTTCCGCCGCTCCGCCCAATGCACCGGGCTGTTGAGTTTCAGTTTAACCTGGGATGTCAGCTTGGGCTTTATAGGAATTCCGAGTGAAGGTTCTGGCTTGGGGCTCAGGTTCAGCGTTCACTCGAAGGAGAGATTGAGAAAAATTCTCGGCAGCTCACGTCGCTCTTGAGTCGAAAGCTCGTAGCTCGTAGTTTCACCGCACCAGCTCAGGAAGCAGGGGAGACAACCCGCACTGCCCGAACCTCCTAGCACCCGAAACTTGGGACACCGCTCGCAGAGGATCGCAAGCCCAGCAGTCCTTGCAAAGCCTACCATGCTGGTGCTAAATACTTATTCCCGCGCATTTGCCAGCATTTGAACGATGCGGTCGTTTGAGGGTGCAGTGCCTGACAGCAGCACAGACAGCCCCAGTTCCAAGCTATGCTGCCGATGTATTAGCTCCTTAACTGAAACAGCCTCGACATCGATTAAGTTTGGTGAGTTTCCAGCCATTCTCACATCCTGGACCACGGCGCAGCTGTCAGGGCCACCCTCCAGACCCCCAGGTGCAGAGTGCGCCCCCAAAGTTTGGCGTGACCTCCTGCCAAAAAATGAAGCCGCGAGAGGCAAGCCCTTCCGTGAAGCTGTTGCATCCGAAGCTTGAGCAGTTCAAACCACAAGTGAGAAGTGCAGCTGTCATTGGACGGGTTGAGACGTGAAGTAGATCGAGGCCCTCGACCCAGCATAGTTTAGGAACCCAAGACGCAAGGGCTACACCAAGGTGCATGGGTCCCAGATAAGTTGTTTGCCGCCAGCATCTAAGCCAACCCCAACATGCCCCAAACATGTTGGCAGGACTCCATGTGCTGGACGAGGAGCACCAGGCTTGACCAAATAGCGCAGACTTTATTTAAGATGGCATCTGTGAGTTAGCCCGGACGGGTCGAGCTCTTTGTCTCAGGAGCCTGGATGAAGTCAGATAGCACTCAACCTGAGACTTCGAGCGAACATATGCCGATCTGCCAACCCACAACATGACAGTAGGCCCGAAACCAAAAGTATCGCAACGGTGCCGTTCCAGTTCTGCCCGCCGCTGCATCATGTCCGAAGCTTTTAACATTCAGATGGCCGGCAAACCAACACCGGTTCACTCCACGGGCAGATGCCCTGAAGCCACCAGACATGCCTGCAACCCAGCCTACCTAAAGTTAGAGCTAGAGCAGCCCTCAAGCTGAAACATCCAAGACGATGTCCGTGGCCATGGTGCTTCGCTCACATGTGGCTTCGAGGCGACGACATGCCCAAACTCACCTTCAGTCCTTCTGCTCCAGTCGTTGGAGCACTGTCGATTTCGCTGGCAGCTGTCACAGAAACGAGTATATAAAAGTGATGGGCATCAAGAGTCGGGCTCTTTAGATGAGGTGCTTGGGCCACCACATACTCGTAGGTCGGGAACATGAGAGTTTGAATGGCTTCGTAACTGAGGATTTATCTCAGGCAACATGTAATCTTAATGACATGACATGACTTCAACGGGCGTTTCCCCAGAGGAGCCTGGTATCAAGCATTCATGGTCGGGTTTCCAGGTTTCACTTCTCAGCCGAAATCTGCCAGGCCAGATGCGGCAAAACCACTGGCAGCTCTGGAGGAGGAGGATCTGCTCAACAGCCGAGGTGGGCAATTAAGGGCCATTTAAAAGGTGGTCTCAAGTGGATGATGTGACTTATCTTGTTGTCCGCCTAGCATGTGTTAGGAGGGATGGAGGCATGTGTGTAGTGTAGCACGCACCGCTGGAGGTAGCTAGGTAGGTGGGGAGGTAGGGGTAGTGGGAAGAAGGTAATTGGGGGGCTGGCGCGGGGTGTACACAGGCACTTAGGTTCCGAAGCTATGTAGATAGGCATGTCCGCATGTATGTTGTATGCACCCACCTACATACTTTCAATGGTCTGCACATGCAGATGAGACCATTTACAGGTAGCAACTGTTCGGGATTTGCTGAAGATCATCCGGCCCGTTTGCGCACCGAGGCGTGGAGACTTCGCCCAACAGGCAAATCTCCGCCGCGACGTCCACAAGCAGTGGGGTGAAGGACACAGACACCGGAACGTACAGATTTCGGCCGAAGTTCACAAGTTGATTCGGATGGGACAGGTCTGGGAGCGGATCAACCTGGCAGTATGCTTGCCATTGCCACAGTTCGGGGCTGGACTTGTTCACCTATGCAAGGCTTCAAAATTACCGTCAATCACCCACATCAATCAGCCGCCCACGAAGCCAAGCCACATCATTGCAATTGAGAAGCGAAAACATGCGCAGCCGAGTTCAAGGGTGCATGCCGAAATCAGTTCAACTCGCGTCAAGCAATCTCCTCCCTACCCCAGCAACCCGCTATTCCGCCATTTCCTGTGCCAGCCTCAAGCAAAGCGCTTGCAGGAGATGTCGGTGTTGTCTTCCAGAGCTTTGATGAGCCGCCAGAACTTGCAACAGGATGCTCTGCTCCCATACTTTCTGCGTCAAAAGAGGCTGCGAACTTGAGCAGAATCCAGTAAGTGTTCCTTCTGCTTCTGCTGTTTGGACATGCGGACGACTGTAGCTGGGTCAGCGGGGCACAGCAGGACCCAGGCCCGTGAACTGGCATGAGGTTGGTGCCGACTGGTTTTGTGTTATCATGTTTATTATACGAATAGTCCAGCGCCAAATGTTGGTGCTGAACTATTCGTAAAAATAATCATGATAACAATACCCATCATGTTAGGTGGTAAAGAACATGCTTTCCAGCCGGTAGGAGATGTGGAGCCCGGAAGAAGCTGCGCACAAACAGCGAGTCATTCCTTTGCTGTTCCTTGGCTTATGGATTTTTGGAGCTTTGGGACGTAGCTTTCCAAAAATCAAGGCCGGCGTATCACACCTTGTGATGCCACGTCTTGCCCATAAATCATAGAACTCATTATGCAACACCCCCGAATGGGCAGTTCACATGCCCACACAGGCCAAAACGGTCTGATGCTGCAGCCTGCCTCAAGTATCCGCCTGCAAAGGCCACTGCTCCCGATACTTGCCAAGTGGCTCCAAAAAACCAGCGAGAGGTGCTGCCACATGCGTCAAAGTCTTACTAAGCTAGTAATACTGACCACAGATAGCTGCAACAAACACGAGTAATAGCGAAAAAGCATCCAGCGACAATGACAACAGATTTGTCGAGACGGTACGAACGGAAATGGTGCTAGCCAGGGGATGATGATTGTTGCCATGCCCACCTCACTTTCAGAGGACTAGTACTTTATTCTTGTTACCCTGATGATTGCTATTCTTATGATGATGAATATGTCGTTTCGTCGTCCTCGTCGCAGTAGTGGTAGTAGTAGTAGTAGTAGTAGTAGTAGTAGTAAAGTAGTAGTAGCCCAGCTGGTGCAGGATTTGAGTCTGGGTTCAAAGAGCAGCAGCAGCAGCAGCAGCAGCAGCAGCAGCAGCAGCAGCAGCAGCAGCAGCAGGAGCAGGAGTAGGAGGAGTAGTAGTAGTAGTAGTAGTAGTAGTAGTAGTAGTAGTAGTAACTAGTAGTAGTAGTTCTACTTGTGAGAAGTTATTCAGAGCCTGTCTGAGGAGCCCAAGCCTCGACCTGCTGAGCCGCAGTGAGCCGGGAGTCTTCGGGCAGAGCTTCGGAAAGCAGAGGGGGCTTCCTATACAAGCGCGACTCTAAGGGCCACAAGGGTTCCCTTAAGAGAATGAGTCCTACTAAGTAGTTACTATAAGGGTCCCAATCAAGGAGACAATAAAAAAGGGCATTATGCTACAAGGTGTTTGGTACAAGACACATGGGTAATTCCTTTAATTAAGGTGTACCACACGGAGCTTCTGGGCCTTTAGGGCTTGGCAAGGGGGATTTGGGGCTGGGCCCGCAAATATCCGCAAAGCGCGTACTACGGTTTAGATCTTGCTTGTGTCTTCATCAGGCATAAATGGCTCCGGCGGCTTGCAAGATCTTATAGAAGTGCATGGATGATCATGCCCCATGCACAGTAGTGGACAGAACTTGTAGAAAGGCGCTGCTGCCCAAGCCTACAGTAACGAAAGGATGGAACTTCACATCAGGGATGCTCATGCACCAGGCCAAAAGCTTGCCCCGCATTGCTCCAGTACTGCATGCACCCTCATGATCCCTCATGTTTGCACGGATTTGCTCGCGCCCGCTTGAGCAGGCCCTCCGCCCTACCGCAAAAAAAAGCCCAGGCCTGCATCCAAGCACTTTTGATATCACCAGCTCAGGATCTTCTACCAGAACCTCTTCCAGAATCCCGAGCGATTCGGCGGCAGCCCTTATGTTCCAAGAAGGGGCTTCCGGCCCCACCACCTGTTTCGGGCATGTCATGGCTTGCTCATGGCTAGGTTTCAGGTCTTGCATGGCGTCAAGTGCCGTCAAGGTTCAAGTGTTGACCTGTCAAAGTATTGCGGGCCAGGGCCAGCCAGAACCGACCTCGAAAAGTGCATGAGCACAGATTCGAGGTTTGAAACGTTCTGTCTTTCAGTTGTTCCACGAAGCGAGGCATGCAAAGTCCTTCAAGCTGCTCTTTGCTGGAAAGGATGCCTGGTTGTCAAAACGTAGAAGCGGGTGCTTGGGCTTTCCGAAGGCCTCCGAAACCCCGCCGCAGCCCATGAGGGCCTCCTGTCTCCAAGGACATGGAGAGAACAACCAATGCCTTTGGACGCATTCCCTGCGAGATGCTGCGACTGCTGATGCTGCCAAGCAAAGGCCTCATGGTTTTAGCCACCTGGCAATTGAAGCTTCACGGGTTCCCTTCAGACTTGACGCAGCATTCTTTGTGCGATCTCAATCAGATGACGTACGTATGATGAGTAGGTCGCGCACGATCGGATGAACCAGCGAGCACACAAGCTTGAACCTACCATGCCGTGTCTCCTTAGTTTTCGAAGCCCCATGTCCAAGCCGGGGCCCCAGCGCCACACCAGACTCCCTTTCCAGGTCGTCGGCTCCCAACGTCTCAGGTGGTCTTGCTGTTTTGCTTTTGTAAGAGTCCCCGACGAGCTCTTGTCAGAACCTTTGCCACCATGCCCAAATTCTAGAAGGCCCAAATGCCAAAGTCTTGCTTTAGACCTCCAAAACAGCGCAAAAAGCAGCGAAATCAAGGAAACATTGAGCCTAGCCCTGCGTCACGTGGATTATGGTGCCCAGCGCGAGCACAACGAGGCCAGCTTGGTGCGGATGGGTTCTTCAGGGCACAGGATTGAAAGTTAGAGCCAGGGCTACATTCTTTGTCAGAGTGTTTGTGTGCTTTGGAGCCACTTTCATCGAGGTCCGCGGGTGCTCTCACATTTCTTTGCAGCAGTTTGCGAGGGAGCGTCTTCGGAACTTGCACGCACTTGCAACGCTCCCACAACGCACGCCAACTGAAGTAGCGGGTGCGAATCCATAACACAGGTGAATTACCCTTTCGCCTCGGCACTCCAACCAATCTTTTGGAGCAGTCACTCGCCAAGAGACGTTGACTCAAGTGTCAGTAGGCACCGTCGGGCGGTGTCGTGCCGAAGCTTCTTCCTGCTCGTCTTTTTCTCTGTCGAGTAGGTACGCTCAGATGCAATCATGAAATGCAGGTGTTTGAGCGCAGCTTCTTGCGTGCGCTCTCGCAATTCCTCATCCGTGAGGGTGGCGTTTGGGATGCCGATGTGTCCGACGGCTGGTCGTGGGTCTATGGCACCTTCAGCACCCCGCCAGGGTTTGTGAGATGCAAGGCTGCAGGGCACGGATATCTGGTTAGGACTGGAAAATGTAAGTCATCCAGCACCGGTACCAAAGAGACCGCACCCGGCCACTTATAAACTTACAGGGAATAGGACCTCGCGACTCTCACTTGATGTGCTTCTCTTTTCGCGGCCGTTGCAGTCATCTCCATCAGTATGACATATGCCTGCATAATCATGTCATAAACCCTGTTTAAAGACTTACCAATACATAAGCCACTCAGGTGATGAGCTGCTCAGAGCCCTCGAAGTGGCAGCCCGGCTGTGGCTACAGTCGCTAGGAAGGGCTGGACTCCCGGATTTGTCCGAAAGTCTCAAACCCGAGGCTACATCGTTCAGGCTGATGAAGCGCAGGTACCTTCTTACTCGGCTTGCTCGTTTGGAGAGCCACATATATTTATATATTGCTCGCACAGTACTTGGGCTATCCCCATTGAGGCCACCACCAGGTCGACATTGACACTTTAAGTTGGTCGGGTTTGAGGGTAGTCAGTCTTGCAACTGCGGAGTGTCGCACAGTAGGTGAGAAAATCTTGTCCAGAAGCTCGATGGCTCCTAACCCCCGCTCTCTGCGACGAGCATACCCCATACCCCCCAAGGCCAAGCACTCGAGAATTGCTCTGCGAGGTAAGGCCCAAGGTGGAAGCCGTGCGGAGCTCTTGGAACCTTGGCATGGATATTGTCTTAGGTTCCACTTACATCCCTACCCTGGAAGCTGCTGGAGAGCTGCAGTCCTCAGATGTGGAGTTGTTGAACCTTACGCAAAAGTGAACATCAAGCCGTGAGAACGTGCCAGTTGTAAAGCTAGACTTCATGCTTGGGGTAGGAGGTGGATGGATCGATTCAATTCGGCACTGAATAGAAGGGACATTTCATCTGCCTTCAAAGCTTTCCGGCCCAGGAATCAAATCATCACCAAGTCGGTGATGCAATCTGAGCTGTTCGGATGCACTTTCTGGATGGGGTTGATGGGTGTGCCCAGCATCTACCCAAGCTCTCCCAGGCTACTGACACATACTGAGACTGACAAAGGTTTCGAACGCTCCGTTGTTCACAATATTAGTAGTTACTAGCACTCAGTAGCTGTACTCAACGAGAGGCTCCGTTTCTTTGGTCAGGAGCAGTAAATCTCGCTTCCAAATCGCAACGCCCGCTTCAGCAGAGAGCAAGGGCCCCATCAAGCCCCACCTGTTTGAAGCTCTGCTGGGCTCCTCGTTCCCGGGCCCTAGCCTAAACCCGCCTGCATCAAAAACATTAAATCGCATGTAAAGGCTCTTTCTGTCTTCTGTGCGACTACGAAGCAAGTCGTCGTGGTGCCGGTACAACAATCATGTGTCTTTGCAAGATTTCGTGAGCCAGCCCTTACAATAGACATGACAGCTCGGTCTTATCGTTGTCTCGATCCAGATCAGGTTCTCGGACGACTCACACACATCTGGCACTACACAGATTTCGAGCCGGCGACACAGCGTAAGCGGCCGCACGATTGCGAGCATGCACGGGACCCGTCATCTTTAAGAGCTCCTGGCAGCAGGTCTGAAGGGCTAATGCACGAACAAGTCTCAAGAATCATGAAGATGGCCTTCGGCAAATGTGCATCCCCCACCTCGACTTGTAGAACATCGCACTTTTGCAGAGTAGCCCCTCAAGATGCATCTGGAGCCCTGCCCCCGAAGACTCGAGGCTCCAGGTTCTCTAAGGCCCCGATCAAGAACCCTGAGAAGCCGCCGTAGAGATGCTGGGAGGACTGGCGGCCTGCTGAGTGGAGGACGCAGCAGCCTCAGACAGACACATCTGCGACTGAAGAGTCTGCAGGTACATGTTGGGACACTGCCAGAAAGAGCGCGTTACTTGAGAATGCTGAGCATCGCCCTCGACGGCAGAGTTTCTCCTGGCGACTTGCAGGTAGCCACAAGAGTCACCAGAAGCGAAGCACCCTGAATGCGGAAATGTCCAACGAAGATGGCGTTGAGACTTGGATTATGGGCCACTGCGAGGATTGACTTTCATTGACATCCAGCAAAGATTCCTGCTGAAGCCTTCGGTCTACTGGCCCGAAACACAAGAAGCCGAGGATGGACGTCAGAAAGCTTTGGTTTCTGTTGGGGCGGCCATGGCTCGACGGCTTCAGGTGCGGGACACGGACCTGAAGCACTCTGAGACCTTTCCGAGTCAAGCTGCACGTAACAGTCGCATTCAAGGGATTGGTTCAAGGATTCAAACATATTCTACTACATGCATACACGCGTACACACAGACACACGTGCATACGCACGTACATACGCAGATGCCTAGGTACGTGCGTACATACATAGGTACATACATACGTACGTACACACGTACATACAGCCACATACGCGCACAGGCACACACCACATGAGAACCAGGAGCATGCTGTTCAGCAGCTCTGTCTTGTTGATGTTGCGCATGAGCGTATAATGTGTACAAATATAGATATATATATATATATATATACTATATATATATATACATAATAAGTGCATCTATATCGTTATACACATGCATGCATATACGTACATACATGCTCAGGTACATACCTACGTACATGCACGCAACAACCACAGCTTCCACCTCTCCCTCCCCACCGCCAGGAAGGCATCGCCCAGTCCAAAGAGAAAACCAAATTTGTGCCGCCGACAAATTGAATGGCTTTAGTTGAGGCTTGAGTTGTGCG
Source organism: Symbiodinium sp. CCMP2456 (assembly GCA_905221635.1). NCBI lineage: Eukaryota > Dinophyceae > Suessiales > Symbiodiniaceae > Symbiodinium > Symbiodinium sp. CCMP2456. The sequence goes on from CAJNDV010033130.1 coordinate 97,439, forward strand.
CAGGGCCTCGAGGCGGACTGAGGACATGTCTCCAACACAACCCTCTCTCTCTGGTTTCTTCACACTCAAGGATACGGGCCAGTCATCGAAAAGGTGTAGTCGCAAGAATGATTAAAACAGTTGCGAAGAATATTTTTTTTGAAAAGTCATGGATCCCAGCAAGCTGCCGCAAGTGGCCGGCATCGTAATGCAAGACTGTAAGAGAAGACGCTGGACTTGAGTGGTGTGACATCTGCATAGCAGTGCAGGTGGAGTTCTGTGGCGCTCTGATGAAGCAGCCACGGCTCGTGCCGCAATCTGGTGGTAATCACATCACTTCCTTGCTAAGATTCTGCCGTAGGCTTGTTTATTTGGGAGTCGACGAAACAGATAGCCCCTAAGCTGACATTGTAAGGTGCTCTTTGCTTCGTGACATGAACCGTGCCAGGCCTGGAGCGAGAAGCATGGACAGAAGCTCGGCACCGCCTTGGTGCCTCTCCCAGCTTCAGTGCACAGAGCAGAGGGCCGTGTGCGTGTGCACGCCAGACGGCTGACCGTGATAAGTGAGCCCCGAATTCCCCATGGAGTCAGGGCTACATTCTTCACAAGTCGGAACATGTGCCACAACCTTCGGGCCACCACTGCGCGGTGATGTCGAATCTACTGTGGGCAATCTCGTTTCCTCCAACAGGGCTCGTCAGCGTAAGGCACTAAGTCACTGAGTAGCCATTCGGTATGACGTTGCGATGGGTGGCACAAATGGGAACAAGGACCCATCCATACTGGCACTGTGCAAATCGAATCGGCACTTCGCCGTGTTGGAACTGTACCAGATCAAGTGGGCGTGGCAAAATGGTGTCCAAACGGGTTGTGTAGACGGTAGACATCAACCACTGAAGTCACTTGCAAGCTGCTTTGTGGACAGCAGCGGGTGCATTCCTTGTACATCCCCGGCATCCTCCGCAAAAAGCCTCAGAGCCGGGTCAAGGAGCTCGTGGTCTCCACTGCCACGCGGCCCAAGGAGCTCGAGAGGCCCCACTGAAGCAGGGGTGTCAGCTGCAAGCTCTTACACAGAGTCTCCCAGAAAGTACTCTGAGGGTTTTTGTAGTGTGCAGCTGTACTATTTCAAGTGCGCTGCCTGGAAGTTTTGGAAGCTTGTTAAGGCATCTGGCTGGAATTTTGACACATGAACTGCTCCCAGTTGCAGGAACTTGTTCAGATTGGCCCAACGCCTCTGGGAGCTGCACTTAGGCCTGTTGACCTTCTGAAGAAGTTAATATAGGGACCCAAGTAATTACCAATACTATTTGGGGGGTTCCTTATTATATGTATATCACAGTGTAAATTTCTCCCAAACCCTGTCCTAATTATTCAGGCCCGTACCGTAGCATGAGCGGAGGTGAGGGAAGGAAATGTGCGAGCTCTGCCAGCTTGGCTTGGTACACAAAACTTAACTATGAATGGGCTGACAGCACTTCCACATCTTGGAGTCCCGGCATCGCACAACCCCTCTGGGAGTTCAATCAATTTGCGTTTTGCATGTGTGCTCTGGCGAGATCACAAAGCCCAAGCAGTCATTTGGGATCCTAATCAATGGAAGAAACGTGTCTTTCAGCAGCATAGCAGCTCCACTGGCATACACAGGAAGGTTGCAAACAAGTGCGCAACACAATAAAACAGCTTGGGCACTCCAGTGTGCGGAGGAAGTGATTGAAGTGACGAGACAGTAGACAGCAAAGGTCACGTCGAGTTGGGGGTGAAGCCTGCACACCTCAAAGTCTTCGCCTTGCACTCAGCAGACTTCGCCATCTTAATTCTGCTTGTCTGGACCGGGATGGAAACAGTCAATGTGCGGGCTCATGCAAATTCGGCCTTTGGAGAGATCCGGCTCAGGAATCTTGTCTCTTCGACCTACTGGCAGTAAACCTTTCTGCAGCTGCCTTCGAAAGTGCCCAGCTTGCCTGGAAGTGGCTATGGGACATCGTAGAGAGTGCCTGGGCCGATACTCCGAACTAGATCTCCTGTCCGAGTAGAAGACATTCAAGTGGTGCTGCAATCTGCGGACTGACACTTTGCAGTGGCCCTTGGCCCCGGCAGCAAACTAGTAGCATGCGACATGGATTGCAGGAACCTTCGTGCAAGTGCCGCTTGTCTGCATCGCGCTGTCTTGCTCGTCAGAAATTGAGAGGCATAGCCAGGTCAGTGTCGTGCCTTCAAGTATACGAATACACTTTTTTTTGCATCGTGCTGTCTTAATTACCCCACATGCTGGCGAACAGCACTATGAAAAGTTTTTAGTTTGTTTCTGTACATATCGTACAAACATGTATAGAGCCCCGGGTGCTTTTGGGCACAGACAGTCTGATGCCATGTGCACCTGATTTCGCCCAAGGCTCGTGAACTGGGAGACCATGCAGACATCACTGACGGCGTCGTGGGAGGTCATTTCACAGCGTGCAGATTCTGCAGTGACTGGGACTCACCAATATCATCGCATCTTTTCTCTGGTATATTCCGACATGCAGCGGTGTCTCTGCGATTCTATCTGTCCAACACCGTCCCAGGCTGCTCCACCATCAAAAATCTAACTGTTTCTAACCTACGACCTTAGCATAGAACTGTGTAGGTCGTCAGGCATTGTGCGGGACGGGGTGAAGCCTTTTCCAAAACAGAAATCTCCCATCTGCCAGTCCAACATCTCCTGGAGGAGCCTTCTCCGAACACTTCGCAGGGAAAGTTGTGTTAGATCAAGCTCTCCAAAGACAAAAGCTGCCCACGATGCATGGAAACGCAATAATTCAATATAGCCATGACGATGGCATACGATAGCTGCAGAGATTGGTTTCGCACCAAGGTAAAAGTGGCAAGGACCTTTCACAACACCCTGCAACTCGGACTTCCTGAGGAGATGTTCGAATTTTGTCTTGCATTGGCGGTGGGAATGGCTCGACGATGCTCTGCACGTGGATATTCGGGCTGCAGGGTGCCTTATAGTTGCTCTGGGCCCCGCAGAGAGTTTCGAGTAACGGGCCGAGCTTGCATATTGCACTATCAAACCTAGCTGGGTCAGCACACGGCGCCCAGGCTGCCGCAGCATGTAGTGAGCATACATGAGTGGGAAGTCCAGTGTGGTTGAGCTAGTGCCAGGTTGGATCGCGTGATGGTTTTTCGCAGCATGTTCAAGAAACGAGACGTGCCACAGCTGCGCTTTGTTTCGTTCTGGTAATTGAAAGTGTACCGTACAGGTTGCTGGGCTTCGGGTTCAGTTCACTTGTCGCACGATAGATGCTGATGCAACTCCAAAACTGCCGCCGGCTTAGCCAAACTCTATTCGTCTAGTATTGCCGGTTCTTCAATACAAACAGTGTGCTTGATTGGTGCTTGTGCTTGGCGGTCTTGCTGATGAGTACCGGGAACACAAGCAGGACTCGCCAGCATCTCGCAACTACCCGCAGCAATTTTATGCAGGGCAGTTTGGGAATCGGGATCTTGGGCCGCGCGCTGCTAGCATGAGCTGCAGCTTGGCGGACACCAAGGGCCACAGTCTTGGGGAGGGGGAGCTAAGCGTGAACCTGAACATTCGCAACATGGCCGCACAAGTGCTTGGTATGGCTTCTTGTATTAAGGTATTTTTGGTCAACATTCCAGAGTCTCTGTCAAAAGCCCACAATCATTGGAGGCAATACCTTTCTCGACTTGGAAGATGCTCCGTCTCTGGCAGAGCAGATGCGCGGCCTGCGGAGGGTAAGCTCCTGCCCGCTTTTGGAAAGCAGAGAGGCCCACGCGGAGGACAATGCACAGTCGGTGCAGATCCCAGTCGCTCCGAAGTCTCCTCCCAGCGAGCTACGTGTGCAAGATCAGGCGAAAGAGCAGATCGATCAGACAGATCAGGCCGCCGCCCGGACGCGGCTGTCCAGTAGTGCAAAGATGTTCCAGCCAAAGCCCATGGCCACTGTTCCAGCCCCAAGTACCACCTATTTCGCCACACCCCCAAGCAGAACATACGCCATGCAAGGGGTGCAAAGCCAAATGCTCCCCAACCAACCATCCATGTGGGCGTGGAGCCAGCAATTCCAAAGCCTGCCTGGGACTTGCGAGTCACAGAACCAGAAGGGTCTCTTGCTGAGCACGGGCAGCCCGAGTGTGTCCATGTCGAAGCCCAAGGCCTTCTCTCCAGTCTTTAGGAGCTTTAGGTGCTTTTACTAGTAATACTAGTAATACTACTACTGCTACTATTACTAGTATTACTAGTTTAGGGTTGCCGTGTCCTTGTCCTTGAAGCCTGGGAACCTCACATGAGTCTCGTAGTTACAAGACCGCAGGTGATCCTGGGATCCGCAGCACTTCCCAGTGTGGGCTCCGGCGGCCATGCCACAGGTGAATGTAAGCCATGCGCTTTCTTCTACAACAAGGGTTGTACCAGTGGCAAAACATGCTTGTTCTGTCACCTCTGTGATGGGAGTGACAAGCGCCGGCGGAACCGCGAGCGGCGACATGCTGCTGCATAGTCTGAGTTCGGGCTCCCCATCATGAACCAGCACGCCTGAAACCCATGAGCAAAAATTCGATGCTCCTTGGTGGAGGATCGGACCGGCTTCACGGTAGGCCTCAAGTCAAATGCTCAACACTCTAAACTGCCTGATTTCAGGCTTAGGTTATATGCACGCACAAGATTTTAAACGATTTTTCAGGGAGCAGTGTGAAAGCTGCCCCTTGCCGAGGTTGCTTTAGGCCAGCACGGCTTAGATCACGACAGAAGATGTAAGCACCACTAAGGCTTATTGCGAGAAACCAGGCCGACTTGCTGACTGCATCCTCGGTGCATAGTTGTGCAGTAGTCGTTGGTTCTGTGCCAGGCTCCGCGCATCAGTTAGAGCTGTTCGCACCCACCCTGGCTGCAAGCAGTGCCAATCCTTCTGCTGAATAGTTCCGTAAAACCCCCACCTCACTGCTCCGCAAACGCGGACGCAGTGCAATTGTTATTTTGTACGCTGGGCGCAGTCAAGGCAAAAGCGGCCAAGCGAGTGACGGATTCTGAGTCTTCACATGCGGACCTACAGAGGGCAAGCACAGGCATTTCCGCAGCCGACTGCTGTGCACTGCCACAGTTCTGGACACTCAGACATCCGTGCTGATGCAAGGAAGCTCTTGCTTTGGTCTTTGCCAAAGCTCTGCAGCTGCTGGTGGATTGTGTCCACGACAGCTCCCTCATTGAGCCGCTCGGATTTGTCAGCTGCCGAGTTGCATGCGACCTGTGAGGCGGCTGGACTCGATGTGGTCCTGGTTGATCTCTGTACTCTTACTAGCCGTCTTGTGCCCACCACCAGGCAACCGCTCTCAGTTCAGGCTCGCCTTAAGCAAGCGAGCGGTTTTGGCTGCGAAATTTGCATAGAGCTGAATAGAGCTGAATGAGGTTAAGCGTTGCGTGACCCCATCAAGCTGCAAGTCTCACAGTGGCCCACACATGGAGAGCTTCTCCATACACGTCTTAAGCTCCATTGAGACAAGGACGGAACTGGAAAAGATTTCCGTCATGCACTGCAAGTTCGACTTGCCGCGTGACGGCAGACCAGCTGTCAAGTTCTTGAATTTCAGTCACGGAACGGTTGAGAGTCGATACATTCTCCGAAGTCGTTGCAATATAGTTGCAATGCACGGTTCGATCTTTACGCACGAAGATCAAAGCCGCACGTGAGCCTAGCTCTGAGGCAAGCGTGGCACTTTGAGATATTCGGGCAGATACTGCTAGAGACGCTGCAAGAATCTGGTGGACAGGCTCGCCATGATGGTATGCCAGATCCAGAGTCACAGCCCGAACACAGCATTCCCAGGGTGAGGTGTCAGAGTCAGAGCGAGGTGTCGAAATTCCTAACTACGAGGTCTCGTCTTGACAGCGGTATATGGCCCTACACCTTGAATTGAGGGAGTTGATTGGAGTTGACCATGCGGAAGGCGTGGTGCGATGACTACACAGAGGCTTGGTCAATGCTCTACGGTAACCTGGCGAAAACGCTTGAAGTTTTGGGGTTTCTGATTTGCTTCCTGGGCCTAAGTTAAGATGGTCTGAGACCGCCATGCATGACGCTCACATTCAGCTGGCATCTTTGCCGGCAAGTCAAGGTATGGCTTCGCAGACTTTCTTGGAGGCCAGCCTTTCCCAGACTTGGTGGCTCCCTGCACCTCGATGCATCGCTGAAACCTTGTCATATCCCAGACTTGCAAAAGCCGAAGCCCCGAACATGGGCCACGGGCCTTCTCCCGTTGACAGCTTCTGCGCGAGCACCTCGCGGGAATATCAGGGATATTCACATCTCTGTTTGGATTTGCCAGCAAATCAGGCCACAAAATATATGTGTATATATATATATATATATATTCTACTTAGATACATACATGCATAACTACATACACATGTATCTATGTGTGTATATATATGTATATGTATGTATGTATGTGTGTGTACGCACGTAGCTAAGCTCAAGCTTTTCGATCCCTCCCCCCATTCTGCATGTGGCATTTTGCCTTGTTTATCTACATCTCGAACCTTTTGCCTCCGATACATGCTGACAACAACAACGACTGCTTTCACCCCCGAAACACTTACTTCTTCAAAGCGGGCTACAACTGCCTGGCTAAAGATTCTTCAGCGGCATGGCTCGAAGCCTGAACATGGGTATCCAAGGCCTCAGATCGCATGGAAGCCTTTGCAGATCCCAACGGATGTAGAGTGTAGAGGTATGAAGCTGCAATATGAAAAGAAGAGAAGGCAACCGCAACGCCTACATTCAAGGAGGCGAGCTGCGAAATCATGCGAAATCAGATGCCGTATTGACGTTCCATGCAGAGAGTATCCCAAGCCGCCAGGCCATTGATAGCTCGCGGACCAGCCTTTGCAGTGCGCTGCTACAAGGTTCCACCAAAAAAGTGAAGGCACCGCAGGTCTTGGGTTTCGGGGTTTGGGCTTGGTGACTGGAGACTAGGAGAGGAGGATAATTCATTTTGGACAGCCGGCCAACCCAGGAGTGAGGAATGTAGCTTTGCTTGAAAGGAGGCGAATGCAGAGGCCGCTGTGCTCTTGAATAAGTGCTCCTGCCAATGCCGCAAACATGTTGAGACATCTGACGTGGGACAGGAAGCTCTCAGCAAGGCGCCACGCGGCGAACGCGCGGCCAGTGGCATGTTTCGACTGGGAGACTTTCCGTTTTCTTTTCTCGGGTTTTCGTTTCCATGGAAGCGTCTCAAAGGTGGAAGCAACCGTTCCAGTACTTTGCGGAGGGAAGTTCTTGTCTACACCAAGCATCTTAGGTGCTCTCCAAGTCGGAGTTGGGCGACGACAGCTGTCACCACTTCTTTGGGCACTTCGAGACATGCACCTCGAGGCGTGCGCCCCCCGCCCTGGCCCGGCCCTGTTCCGGATTCCAGACGGAAGCCTAGGAGTGCGCGGCTTTGTTGTTAGGTGCTTGAAATACTTCTCAGCGACATTCTCACGATCCGTGCAGACCGGCCTGACACTCAGAGATCCACGAGCTTCTGCACAGGCATGGATCGTGGAAGCAGTCGGCCTTGCGCCAGAGACTTCCAACCAGCAAGTAGAGATCATGGGCCGGGTTGATCCGAAACCCTGCATAAACGAAGTGTAAGGACAAGCTGGCTGACAGCTGCAGCCTGTAGATCTTCGATACTTGGTTGGGTTATCTCTTGATCGAAGCTCTCGTTTGCAAGGCAGTGCTTCTACTATGGCGTCGACGACCTCTGGAAACGGTGCCCTGCGATTCTCGATGCTCTGGTGGAGCAGCTTGCCTGCTTTTGACCCTTCGGGGTTGACTCGCATACAGCAGCCATCCAGAGTAGCGGATGTCATCACTTGCATCGCATCCAGCATTTCAAGGCGTCCTCTTTTGCAAGATGCAGGATCGTACTCCCGAGATGAAACTCCTGCAAGGTTTGCCCCGCATCTACTGGAGCCGCTGCTGGATGGCCACATGTGGGTGAGCCGGGAGCCTCTCGGCTGCCTTTTGCAACTTCGGTGCTTTTGTTGCTTGCTTGTTTGTTTCTGCCTCCCGATGTCTCTATGTTTCCTGCTTTATGGGTAATTGTGCAACTGCCGACTGCGAATGACTTTCCACGACCATCCACCTCATGTGCAGGACCACGGACGGCTTGCGACGAGTCAACCTCTGGGTGCCTTGCACATCGTCATTGTCGATGTTCGAGGCTGTGTGTGAGACAGAATGGCTGCAGGAAAGGAGGCTTGTCCTCTCGAGCTCTGAGACCGAGTGGTGTTGTTGCAACCAAGGTGCAGTACATCTACGGCAACCCTGCTTCTTTGCTGCAAGTGGGCCGATACGAGCCACCTTCATTCAGTGCTGGGATACATCAAGGGTAGGGCCATGCACGGACGGCGTCAGACATTTTAGGCAGGAAAAGAGTTGAAGCCGGTCGTTCTGTTTCAGTGTGTTCCAGTCTCTCAAAATTCAAGGAAGAGTTGGAGCATGCCGCTTGGCCTGGTCTGGCTTCATGGATTTTGTGGGGTGCAGAAGGTGCTGGGATTCTTCCGGTCAGACCTGATGTTTCGCACAAGGGAAGTTACAAAAGCCTTGTTGCTTGTGCTGTCCTCAGGGTTCCACAGTCAGATCCTGAGGTGTTTGCAGGCCCTTTGGGGACCTTGGTTGAGCGACTGCCTGAGACTCACATCGAGGCGCGCTGTTGAGCTCCGAGAAACAAAGGCCTTCTGAAAAAAGCCGTAGGAAACAAAACGTCTTTCGAGGGAAGTCGTAGTCTCTGAAGTTCTCCGCAGCCTCGGTTGGATCTTGTGGCGAGAAACCTGGCATCAATTTGGCCGTGTCGACACAGATCGAGCTTGTGTTGGCGAGCATCGCATGACATTCAACAAATTCACTCTTAAGGGTGGCTATGACGATGACACTGAAGCGGGTGCTGCTGCTTTGTGCTGCTGATGCTGCTGCTGGTGGTGATGGTCGGGAGAACTTAGGGTGATGATGGTGATGATGTGGAGAGGAGAGGAAGCAGAGGAGAATGCAGCAGCCATGGTCCTGCTCATGCCAGCTTTTCCCAAAATCCAGAGACAGCAGCGGCACCACTCGCCCCTGGACGCATGTGCAGACAACCTTTGAATAGCCAGAATGCTTCGTCGCAGGTTTTTCGGCACCCTGTCATCTCGGTGCCTTGGTCTTTGAGCTTGCCCCTTTTAACTCGAGGATTTTAACCCCCTTCCTCCGCGATCACCAGCTGTCTGAAGTGGCCCTCTCGTGATTCAAGGTTCGGTCCTGCGCCCCACATTTGCAGCATAGAAGCTGGATAGACTTGCCGTGCACGAGGAGACCGTCAACCTCAAGTGGCACCAGTTTGGACGAAGGCGGCTCATAGCCGTGTGCCGGGCTGCATACAACATTTGGGAGCAAGGGCAAACATGTTCAAATCACTCCTTCAAGCGTAGCACTCTGCCTCTAAGCATTGTCTCAAGACCGAGTCGAGACCCTGAGTCAATATTGGGCCAAGGGCCATGTTGACTGAAAAGCGAGCCCAGACGTGGCCCTTCGAAGTCAGGTTTCCCTGCAGCAGATCACCTGTCTCGTCTCTTACCTTGTCGTCAGCAGCTCGGTTGCGACAAGCATCGAAGTTGGCCGTCTCCGGCCAACTCCAGCCTGCACAGCCGTTTAAGAAACCCAGCCCTTAAGTGCCGACATGCCTGGCATCTAAGGTATGTCCGGTGACTTATCTCTTTGGCTCCGCCTTTGCGCCTGCGCTCTCTGGGGAACGCAACCCAGCCTGCAAGCGAATGAAGTTTGTGGCAGGGTCTGGGAATGTAATCTGAACATCTCGAAGATGCACTTCGCAGTTGGGACAACCTCACTGCACGCCAGATACGCATGCAGGTGTAGCCTGGAACACTTGTCCAGTCTAGCTTAAATCCCAGAATCCTTCAGGATCACTGCCATCCAGCTGGCGCACGGTTGCTACATCGCCGTGTGGGAGGTGGGGATCCCAGGCTTCATTGCTTTGACAACTCTTTCAACGTGCGCTGCGCCACGCTGTAGGCGGTAGTTCAATTAATTTGGCATGCGCATAGGCAGAGCGGTTATCATCCAAATGCGTCGGCAGGATGCAGCTACACCACTGTTCACATGCGAACTTAAATCGGCAATGCAACTGCGGCCAACCACAGCAGACACTGAGTGTGTTGAGTCATGCTCATGCATGCAGGGACTCTGCACCATATTGACCTTGCTACTGTCAGCAGACAATCCATCAAGCTTTTCGAGACAAGACCATGCGACCGAGAGGCTTGCACGCAGCGGTGCACTTCACTGGCCCGCTGGCAGCACAAGCCAGTTGAGGCATTTGCGGAAATGGGTGCTTGATGTTGCTGATGCACTGCCACAAGCGTGACAACTACATCTGTTCTGGTAGAAAATGTGCTCGGACTTTTGTGGCAGGGAGTGGCAGCGTGTTGAGGGCTTGTGGGGCATCCGCGCAGACTTCACAAACGAACCCCTGCTGTAAGACTCATTTCTCCCAACACATTCTGGTGCTGCCTGGCCGAGGACTTCAAGCTTTGCCGGCTCAAGGCTTGCTTCGCAGTATACATATGTCTGGTCGTGTGCAAGCATTTGCGGTGCTTCGTCCACCGTACGGAACGTGCCGCAGCTTGCTCCGGATCTTCAGGAGTGCTACATGCACTGATGACATTAGGCGCAGATAGGCAGGTGAGGCGTGCCGTAAGTTCATACAATCGTTCATCCACTCGCCAACAAGCCGAAAGCCAGCGGACTCCTGCCACTCCACGACCAGTAGACATCAAAGCCCTGCAGGTGCCGCGGAGTCTTTGTCAGTTCTTCGTGCAGCTGCGGCTGGTTTGCTGCCTCCTCTCTCTGTTGCTCGTCGCATGATGTCGCGTGCATGTACTGGGGCTTAACCGTCGTCATGAACCCCAGGACCCCAGGCACAGCATGCCCTCCCTCTGCTCCTCAAGAGAAATCGGCAGATTGCCTCGAATACAGACGACTAATGCCTTTTCCCACAAAGCCAGATCCCAAGTCGCGCATTTGTGCGCGACGGCAGGCCTGTCCAAGGGTTCGCGACACTCAAAGTCCAAAGCCTTTACGTAGATGCAATCATAGACGACGATGACATCTTCAGTGCTGTTGTTGATCAGGAGCTAGCAGCTAGCTCAGGGAAGCCCCACTACGAAGAGCAACATGGTTCACTCTGAGGGGCGACTTGGCATGGAAAAGTCCCTGCTACTAAGACTCTTGATCGAGACCATGGTGGTGACCTGCTTCGAGAGCCGCAGCTGGACTGGAAATTGACCGATTCGCTTTTCGCCGAGTGACAAGCAGGTTTGGGGGGGATGGCTCCTGTAAAGAACAGGCCTGCAATGTCCCAGCTTCCTCAGATTGCCTTAAGTACATGGCTGGGCCTGCATGTTTAGAGGCAAAAGCCATGGTTGATGTCCTGGCAAGGCTCAGATGCAAGATGCTTGGATGGAGACCATGCGTCACCTCGAGTTCTGTCGGCGAGCGTTGCCTTCCTCCAGTGGCGTCTCGCCTGGCCTTTGGAAACTCTGTGCAGAAGCCTGATTGTATGAACTAAGGCTAAGGGCAGGGGACGGGATGGTGCAAGTGTGGCACCAAGCGAAACCGCTACAGTGATGTCGTGCTTACCTTGCAGAGCTGGTGTAGCTTCCTTCACAATCCTCACCTGGAGATGCCATCCTTCGCGCTCTCAGCCCAGGATCCAGATGGCCGAGCTATTCAAGCTTCCGGGCCGCCTGTACTGGGGGTAAGCTGAAGGCATATTCCGGAGGCCTTGACTTGGCTTCATAGATCCGGACAGCAGAATCGAAAGCTTCCAGGGCTACAGATGGAAACCAGAAAGAACCCAGAGGGCCCGAACGATTCGGGCAGTCCGCAGAGCATCATCTTCCGAATCACCTAGCAGGTCGCCAACCCGGGCAAAGCTGAGCTGGTTCATTACCTCGCGATAAGTTGCCCTTCTGTTTCCTTTTGCGATCTGGCCTTGTCGGCAATCGTTGACATTACATAGGGCACGAAGCGTCCCCCAGCAGTGCTGTCCCTGTGTCCGGGCTCGTTATCCCGGCTCCAAGGCTTCATGGAAAGATGGCGGCTGTCGTTTTACTGGGAAAGGCTATGATGGAGGACTGTACTGCCATGGTTGCTGCACCTCAAGAACCGAACCGACTCTTCCCTGTGATCAGAAAACTGCCAATGTCTCAGAAGCGCATACCGGGACCCACCGGATGTTCACACCATAACTCTAGTTGCCACGGTGAGTGAATTTAGCAGACAAGACTTCTGTTCAACTGTCCCACACTTGCGACAGGATGCACTGCGCTTCATGATGGGCCTGGGGCTTTGGCTCATCGCTGTGGGTGCCAAGCTGAATTTGGTGAGAGATGTATACACTGATATCCGATCTCGCAGCTGTTTGTCGCCGCCACCGCATGCCAACCTGAAAAAAGCATTCCTTGCTGCGAAAAAGCCCTAGGCACCAAGACCAACTTGTAGACCATGCAGGTGCATCACTGCACAAGCTTCAGGACGATGAGACCAGGCCCGTCGAGATGTGATGCCACTGTCCACTATTGTAGTAAATTCTGTCGATGTTGCGGCCATGTTTCGGGGATTTCGCGGGCTCTGCACAACAGTGAGACACCAAGAAACCCCTGCCCACACAGAGAGCATTGCTACGTAACTGGTGGCTCCAATTTCGCAAAGCGTGGTTATTGGCCGGACTGTGCCAAGATGTTAAGAACCGAGAGCATGTTTCGAGCATTTTCCAGCCTTGCCTGGCTTCTGCGAGGCCGCAGAACGGCTTCTCCAGCGCTTACAACTTGTTCGCACACGCCTGGGCCTTTTTCTCTACAAAAGCGCAGGCCTACCGGAGGCTGCCAGCCATGTGACATTGGCGCTTAGATATTGGAGGGGTCTCGTCCCACAGGATTCTGAGTGGGTTTCGGCAATGTTTTTGTCGTACGTGGCTGTGTTCATGACACCTGCGGCTGAGGTCCTCGGCGTCGGCACAGACACGGCCGCCTTGTTTGCATCACTGCTGCCGGGGTTCGTGGCAAAGCAGATGCTTGTGGGTACATATTGTCCTGAGTGTTTGACGGTGGTGAGGTGATCAAGACAGCTCGGCATGTAGAAATGTAGACCAACAAGAACAAGTTACCCTGAGAAGTTTCACCGACCCTAGCTTTCGTACCCAGGACTTGACATACTATGAGTCCTCAGAAGCCTTCGACGCGGTCGTTCGCATCGTCTACTTGGGTGCTCTGCCACTGGGCCAAAGCCAAAAGTGTGGCAACTCCCTGAGACTTCTGCTGCTGCTAACGGCTAACGCAACGACAGAGCCCAATGGTGCTAAAGGCTTGCCATGACACTTGCAGGTGGGTCTCAGTGGTTCCGATACTCAACGTGCTTATCGCGGCGATGGACCCACGGCTACCAGTTCTGGTATGACGAGATTTTGTTTGAACGATGTTTTGTCTTGTCGTGCGGATCTTGCTTCGCACTAGAAGCTGGACGCTCACGATCGAGCCCCGCCCGGACCCTCAACCCCGAGTTTGATTCTACTTATTGTGGCCGCCACAGCCACCAGGTCTCAACTTACTCGAAAGCTGAATCTATGACACTGGGCCTTGCGATCAAGGCCTCCGCATGTGCAAAGCACACGTGAGCAGCGAAGTCCTATTGGCTGAGAGCGGCTGACCAGAAACCCCGAAATGTCAACGGCTTCCCATACGAATCTGTATTGGATCTACAGCCCCCAAGTTGACTCATTCGCATTGACATTGAGTATACGACCAAATGTGGCAGGAGCATGTCTTCCGATCTCGACCGGAATTTGCTGAAGTTTGGTGTTACCGCCAGACCCATTCTTCTGCAGACAAGTAATTCTCAGCTCCTTTGAGAGGCCAGGGCGGGCTTCGTGCTCCGCATGGAGGACTTCCGGCAATCAGCTTGGTCCAATTTTGAGGAACGTAGTCGACAGTTTTGCACCTTCCAGAGGCAGAAGCACCGGAACTTCGCAACGGCTTGAGGAAACGAACTCAGCGCCGGAAGCTGGTTATCCCAGCCTACGTTCTGAAGAGCCTCTAATGAATCCGCACATGGGGACATAGGCTCACCCAAATGTATCAGCCGGTTGTGTTACAACAGCCGAGGCTTTTGTGACAAGGAGCCGCCTGCACCGAACAGTGCAGCCATTGTTTTTCCATCGAATCAGGCACTCATCCACACCGCCACCAGGGCTTGGCAAACCAGCTGCACACTGGACACGGCGCTCATTGCCCATAAGCATCCATAAGCCAAGGGCCCAAAGGCTGCAAATGTCCTGCATCCGACTCACGACGAGAAATCAGCTCCAATTCACACCGCGCCCAGCCACTGCAGGATATGCTTCGATTCGCCGCTGGGCTGGGACGACCCAGAGGTTTGCTGGAGTTCAGCGGTGTAGCACCCGCTGTAATGGATTTGGAACGAGTGGTTGAGTGGTAGATTCCACGCCATACCATTCAGGTCGCGTCGGGGTTCTCGCACAGGAACAGGCTGAACGTATGGTAAGACAGTGAGACGACGGTGCATCGAATGCCAGAACCTTGAAGACTGCAAGCAGCTGCCTACAGCTAGCTCATTGGGAGTTTCCTTGATTGACAGGTTAATCCTTGTTCTAATTCGCACTCTTCTGCGCCTGCACCTCACCCAAGAAACGGCGCCTGCACTTCTTCAAAGACGCCGGCTTCGACATGGCGCTTGCTTTTTCGGAGCACGACAGAGGCCACCAAATGCTTGAAATACAGTCGGGAGTATCGAGTTTTGGCAAGTTGGGGCCAGGCTACATGTACCGAGTCTCAGAGAGAGGACTGGTGATGACCTTTTGCTGACTTCGACACGCCGTGGGAGCTGAGAGGCCCTAGTGGGGGCATCTCCATGATGTGCGACACCCTCCAACTCAAGGTGCCGCACCAAGTGCCCAGCGTGCATGTTGATCCATGCGGGATCCAGTCTAGGCATACTTTACCGGTTTCTGTGATGCAGCTGAACATGAATGAGCACGCAAGAAGCGTTGATACGGGCACGAAAGGTTCATCATGTCCATGGCTGCATGTACGGATTTACAGTTTACGGAGCAATGGAATGTGGGGATAGTCCTTTAGAACCAACCCTACCGGCTTCTGGAAAAGGAGCATGGCAGCTTCGGGCGCCGGGTCGGCGCAGTCCTTTTCTTCTCGGGAGAGACTGGTACAGCTGCTGAGCTGCACTGCTCTTTCGCAGACAATATGGAGACAAGTCAAGGTTTTGGTAGCATGGTTCGGCTTGGACTTGACGAGTGAGCGGCCGAGGCCACTCAACCCGGAGAGTGGTATCCTTCGCTCCAGAAATGCAGGGACGCAGGGAATTACATGAGACCGTGAAGGGACAAGTGGATACTGCGAGAAGAGACGCTGAACCAATTTTACTTGCCACTTCACCAGTAATGAATGAGATGGTTGGGCGAGGAGTAGCCGGCCAACCTACATGCCCCCATGCTGTTCCACAAGTCGTGGTCATGCCGCATAGAAGGACTCTGTTTTCACGAGCCCTCAGAACCTCCTAGCCAGCCAACAGCACAATGGAGGCAGAAACATCGTTTCCCAAAACATGCAGGGCATCCTCAAGCATCTCAAGGAGCTTCTGGTACTCGTATGTCCTTTGAGGCCAGAAAGCCCTTTCGGGCCCTGGTCCTAGCCTTCGCTGACTCTTCGAGGATCAGCCTTGGCCATCCCATGACATCCCCCTGCTCGTCAACCATGTGAACACTGTCTCCGAGAAGCTGCCCTCGCAGGATGGACCTAGGGCCCTAGGGAGCAGGGCTCAGGGCTTCGAGTTGTCAGCGGAATTGGGGGGTAGATGGGTGGTGCTGGTGGCAATCAAAGGCAAACTTCAGGTGCACGGCAGGACGCTCGCTCGAACCTGCTTGGCAAACTGCTTCACAGCCCTCGGTTTCTTTCGCCATTCACACACACACGCACACTAATAGGATCTAATAGGGATACAATGGCATGTAGTGCTGGTGTTGGTCAGTCCCGGGCCCAAGCATGCAGGAACTACATCGCGAGCTGCTGTCGGAGCTGCGTGTCATCCGCGATGCCACATCACGGGCGCGCGTCATGCCGGCTGCAAGCCATGGTCATCTGAGCATGTAGATAGGTGACGCAGGGGCTTTCGGCTACCGGGTAATTACTTCTGCTTCCTGCAATACTTACACTCGCACTTTCGTCCAACTGTGGCATCCCGCCGTGGCCTTGGCCCCAGTCCATAGGTAGCGCGCGAATTGCACCTTGACCACAGCTCTTGAATCCCGGGTGCTGCCACATATCCACGGCGCAGTTCCCACATTTAAGATCTTCTCTGTCAATATGAAATGCACTTCCACAGAGCCAAGGCTGCCTCTGCCTCGCGGGAACCTGTTGCAGCACCACCCGTGGAGGTTACACTGCAAACCTTGGCCACTTGGGTCATAGCTATCGGATGTGCAGTTATTCCATGAGCGCCGAAGGGCACCATCGGAGACAAGCCTGTAGTGTTGAGGTGATTCGCGGTGCCCTCAGCCTGAGGCAGCAGTTGCTGAAGCGTCTACAGACCAGCACTGTTTCTTGGCTGTGGAAGGCCCGGATGTGGGCTGAGCGCATTTCAATTTGAATGTTACTCTGGCGTTGAACAGACAACGTTTGCATCGAAATCCCGTTCGTATCCGTGTTCTCTATATGGTATGTCGTGTGGTAGCATTTGTGTGGCCAGGGCTGTGAATCTATGCCAGTTTGATCAACCTCCTTTGTGCCGTAGAAAGAACAGGAGAAGCATCTTGTTGCAGGCCGCATCTATGATGTGGGCGCATACCTTCAGAATCATCCAGGCCACATGGTGTGTCAGAGTCCTCACGGAGGGATGCGCATTCCGTCAGCCAACATCTCGGATCGAAGCATCACGGCCCCCCCAAGTATACGCGGTATGGCCCTGGTCCAGTAAACCGTGACGGGAAGCGTTTGCCCGTAACTGCCTGACCCACAGACTTGGACTCAGGGCTCTGCGGGCTGCAGGCACAACAAACTCACATTACCCGTGCCGGCACGGAGGTGGCAGCTCAGTGTTGACGTCGGGACGTGGCAAAGATGTCAGTGACACCTGCCTTGTCTGGTGGTGTCAGTCTTCGAAGATCTGAGGGATGTTTGCTGTTGGCCTCGAGCTTGGACTGCAGAGGTCTGAGTCTAACATCTTCGACTTCTTTCACTCATGTGGGTCAGGGTTTGATGAGTACTTCGATTCGTCTCAAGCCCAGCACTAGGATGAGACAGGTGATGCGTGACGTTTCCGTGCACATGCGTGTGTGGTTTGCCGTTCATCACAACATGGACTGAGGAGCGCATTATAGTGCATTACTTGCTTCAGCCTTCTTATCAGCTTTCCCAGACCTCTGAGTTGCTGCGTGGCCGAACCCACAAAACCGTGGCACGGTGCAGCAGACCTTGCGTTGTGCTTTTTTATTGCAGCTCGCCGTCGCCCTCTCGAACAACTTGTGCTGTCAAAGAGCAAGTTTGTCTTTGAAGCTTGGGCTGGGCATGGCTGGGCTATCTGGGCTCCTTCCTGCTTAGGAGCCCTTTCGAGCAGCCCACTCTCAGCTGCTACGGGCACGGGAGGCTTTGGCTCAGCTTCCGGCAACTTGGCCGCAGATTGGAGTGCTGCTAGACGGCGCAGTTGCCAGAGCCAGCAGAAGATCGGAGCACACCCTCATCAGTGCTGCTGCAAGTCTCTGCGCAGCTGCTGGTTCGCAAATTCCCGTTCTCGTGATTGAACCCGTGAGGCTCTGCTTTGCCTGATCGCCTAGCACTTCACTGTTGCTTTGGAGGTGCTGGGCATCTTGTCCCACGGCGATGCCCCGCCCGAGAGCACAGTGACGAAGGTCTTCGTCTGAAGGCCGGCAGGTGAGCTCAACATATCAAAAGACTCTGGCCTACTTCGTTCGGCAGGAAGGCCGGAAAGTCAATAGCCCCGTGAGCTTTTCGGTGTTGCGATACGTGGCCCTCTTGTTTTAGAAAATGCACCAGCAGGAGTGTTTGTCGTAGATCATGAGTGGCACTTCATTCCGACGGTGGTCACACCGGGCAGAGCGACATTCAAGTTCTGAAAGGAAGGATGATCGGGTTCGAAGGATGTCATATAGGCGAGTGGCACGGCATCAAGGCAGGAAGGCTTGCACATTTCATCCTAGGTCTGAGCATGATCACGTTTCAGGCCAGGGCGGAATGTACCTTGCGCAAGAGTCACGGATCCCCGATGTCCCGACGTGCGAGAGTATGGACACCAAAGAAATCTCACTAAGAACCTCTAGAAGTTGTGAACGGCCATGGACACAGCAGCTTCATGGCACTATGGGTCTTCTAATGCAGTTGCGCAGATGACGAGGCCGCACAAGTTTGTCCGGAAGACGGAAGGCCTGACACGTTGCTCGTCAGTTGGTTCGGTGAGAGGGTGAGACCAGTTGAGGTCTTGAGGTCGGCGTTTTGCAGATGAGGCGTCGCAGTTCTAGGCCTCACCTGAAGAGTTCTTGCAGGGCAGTTCTGGCTTCCAGACAACAGCTGAACACAAGCGTCGAGACCTGCAGAGCTTTCTCCTGTCACAATGCCAAGGACGGAAGCTCCCCCACAAAGTGGTAGAGAAACTGCGTGTGATCAGTTACGCATAGGTCGGCAAGGGCCGACTCAGACAGCACAAAGAGCTTATTGCTCTGCAACAGGTGAGTCTGCATGCTTTGGTTCAGATATCTTTTCCCGGCTGCTTAGCATGCGTGGACAAGCACATGCTTGTCGCCTATTGGGATAGTCAGGTGTCGGAGTGCATTGGAGACCGACTACGTCCAGCAAATTGGGTGGCTATTTGTCGAATTAGTCTTTGGTTTGTAATGGACAACTTCCGTGCCGGACAAACGAAGCCCATGTGAGAGTTTCCATTGCTGCCGGGAGGACCTCATTGAGCTGGTAAGACATGTCCCGAGTTTAGCCAGCAGTCAAATCCAGGGAGTTAAAGGAGGTTTCCGTGATGGCTTTTAGGATTTAGGGCAAGCCGTCGAGAACTGAATGAGGGTGCCTTTTTTGAAGCACCTCGAGTTTGGAAGAGCTATCCAATTTTGCATCATAACATGTTGACTTACAGCACGTGAGGCAACGGACCCGGCCTGTCATATCAGCTTTCGGTATCCCCGGCACAGAGCGGTTGTTGGAGATTCGCGGAGCAGCTTTGCGTTCCATTGTTCCAATAGGCCCCAAGGAGCTTTTCTTGAGAAGACGCGTTCAGGCCCTACCTCCAGGCCAAGGAATGTGGTGGCCTTCTCCTATGTCTTATGGGCTGTATAGCTTCCAACATTGAAGATCAGCCGGCCCTTACACCAGACACCTTATCATTGGTTCGGAATGGTGTTGCCTGCCAGTTGGCTTCTGCCGAAGCCCGAGCCTGAACTTGGTATTCGAGAACCCGCACACAGGAAAAAGCCCTTGGAGCCTGCTGATAATGAGGTCATGGGCAGTAAATGCACTGCCCTGATACTGGTGCACAGTCCCTGTGGGTTTGCAGCTTTTCCGTCTACCACCTTCAAGACAATGCCCGATCCGCAAAGCGGACACGGGTATGGCAACTTTGATAGGTTCCAGTGGAGGAAGCTAGACCCCAGCCAACGTACCCGAAGGCAGCCTGTCTTGCCTGTGCCGGGTCAAAAAGAGGAGCGTGAGTGCCGGCTTGATCCACCAAGCTGGCTCCGTAATTCCTGTCTAGCTCTTGCGGTCGGCCTCTATCTGTGCAACACCTTCAGAATAGAACTCGTCAGGTTTGTCTCCTCCGCTTGCAGTTTGCCGCTCTTCCTGGTAAGTGTTACATTCGGAGATCTTTCAAACCTGGCCCAGCTGTGACATGTAGACGTCGCCCTGCAGCAGAGTCAGCATCAAATGGTGTTTAGAAGAGCAAAGCAGCAACAGTCCGAATCCACTCTTTGCAGCA
>CAJNDV010033130.1:121139-134194 GCA_905221635.1 Symbiodinium sp. CCMP2456
CGACTATACTTTTGCTATACCCCTGAAGTCTTGTGTGGAAGTCGAGATGACTTCACTTGTGCCAACCATTCAGGTTCCCTCGATGCCCTTTATTGTTTCGTACGGTCTTTACAGCCGGGGGAACACAAGGTTAGCACAATTGCATGTTTCATCGAGAGTATACAGTCACTTAGTGCACCATCGTATTCTTTATGGCTTTAGTTTCAAAGTGACTTATACTCGTTACTCACTCCCTTGCTCCCAACAAAACGTTGGGTGGGCACTCTGCCCGGGGGATTTGACAGTCCCCCATGCCCAGGAGAGAGAGAGAGAGAGCACCTCATAGTGCAGTTTCACGTGAGTCAGTGTAGGCAAGCTTGCAGGGGGCGACAGGGCTGCACAGTGACGTACTAGCTCAGCTTCAGGCCTGTACTTGCTTGGGATAGGGGGGCTTCAGACCGCAACAGTCGCCGTACGTTAAGCAGTAAAACACTGCGAGACGAAGCACAGAGCAAGCTGCTGCAATGAGAGGAGGCCGGGGGTCCATAAGTAGGTTTCAAGACAGGGGGTTCGGAGCTTCCCAACCTCGGCCTCATCTCAGCACGTAAATTCGTACAGACCACAAAGAACCAGTGCGCGCGCGCGGGGGGGCGGAGTGCCGCTTTCCTCTAGCTGTGCTGAAGAAGAGCACCTCATACAGTGGACGAGAGAGCACTGGGGGGAAGACATCCTGGCGGCCAACCTCGATGGAATGAGGGGGCGCGAGGTGCTCCCAGCAAGTGAGCGGCGCAGAAGACGGGGACCGCCCCGAAGTTCCGAAGGCGTAGAAACCTAAATAGCCCCAGCTCGTTGGACAATGATGACTGGGGAGCCTTGGCTAAGGTTGCCGCTAAGGGCTCTAGGTGAAGTTGGTTACCGGGGGCCAGCCATAATTAAGATAGCAAGCGACCGTAACCGCAATTAGAGGTGGGCTTGCTGACACTATTTAACCGCGCAGAAGGCGAGCAACAAAGGTGGAGCTTGGGGGCTTGTTAACGCAAGTTAGCCAATGCCCGTCAACCCTTCCTAAGACTTCCACCACAGTTTCACAACTTGCAGAGTGCAAGTTTTTCTGCTCAAGAGCCAGAGCAAGTCGGGGGACTGGAGACATTAGTGACACGATGTAGCCGAATGCCCCTGTTCTGAAGAACGTCCCACGTCGCTCAAGCACAAACCCACTGCGGGGGATAAACGGGACGACGAGTTGCACTCCAGGGTAAGCTGTTTTGGTCTGGGTATTTGCTTGACTGACCGATCACCCGATGCATGGGGGGCGCTTCAAAGGTGTTGCAAACCTGCAAGCCCGACGTTGGCAGCCATAGGGGCCCAGGGATGAGGCCGGGATGCAGGTTGGGGGTACCTAGTGTATGGGGCCGGGGGCTTGCAGCATGAAACACAGCGCAAACTCCGTACTCTCGTACAGCAGTCAGGCGAGACCCCAATGCCAACCAATTGATAACACATTGAATGGTTGGGCGGGCCTATGTCCTGAGGGTCGAGCGGCCGACCCCTACGCCCAGCAGAAAGAGAGAGAGAGAGAGAGAGAGCGAGAGAGACGGGAGTGTTGCACGTTGAGCCCTGTAGGCAAAACTCTTGCTTTGGGCAGTCAAAGGCTTTTTCACTCCTCCACAACGTTTGGGGGTTGCGAGATAGGGCCGCACCCTCTCTTCTTACCAGATGAAGAGGGACTCTTTTGCTTTGCCTTGCCACTCAAGGATCCCGAAGCCGCCCGCTCATTCACACAACATAGTTGGACAGGGCATGCATTGCTGGTTGGCCAGACTGCGGAAACCAGCTTAGGGTTGCAATTGCGGGACCAAGTTCTAACAAACTTCATGATACGTCCAACTCAGCCGGGTGCACCTCCAGAGCGTTCGCAGATTCAAACTTCGTCAAGACGGAGGGCATGCAGGTAAAAGTCTTCATGCCCGATAAAGCTGTTCCGGTGCTCGGACTTGATTGGTGGCTCAAGTCGAAGCATGAAAGCAAAAACGCAGGGCTCCAGAATGACTTTTGACAACCCTGCAAGTGCTTAGCTGTGTCGGCGTGATTCAGCGTGCGACACGACTTTGTTGAGGGACTTTTGCAAAATTTCAAAGGTTCGTACTTCATGACACATGCTGCAGCCATACCCTTTTAACTTTTAGGCCAAAGTAGCCGTAGAGAACTGGCCATACCGCCAAGATGGGAGGGCTGGTCGGGCTCGGCGCCTATTTCGTCGATCTCCTGTGATTGTGCGGCTGTTGCAACAGCTGGGCGTGGGTTGGCGGAGGTCCTCACGGAAAGATGAGAGAGTTTGTACATGCATGTGAAAGGCATGTAGCCGAAGGGCCGCTGCGCACTTTCATCTCGTCCGTAGTTCTCGTGTACCTATGGCAAAGGATGGATTCAATTTGCCCCATGGTTTCATCGTGACGACATCTTACGCAGGGCAGCAACTTGTAGGAGTGTCGGTTTCGCAAACCATGAGCCCCACGAGAACCATGCAAGACACGATTATTGGTTTTCTGGAGAGCCAGAGGCACAGCACGCACTGACGAATGGCCCCTCGGGGAAACCATGTCTGCAGTCTACACACCTGCATTTTCCCCGAACTCCGCGACAGACCCACAAGCAGCAAGTTTTCCGCAAGTCTTAAACTACACAGCGACTAGACAATCTCACATGAAGACATGGATCACACTCAGAATCAGGAAAGAAACTGGTCCCAGCACTGCGGGACACATTGTTCGGTGCTCAGAGCTTGGTTTCGGCGATTGCATTGCTTGCGAAGCCAGGTTGGCTGTTTCGCAACGAAGCAGTACTTCGTTTGCAATTGCAGCATGTGGGCCTAGATCCAAAGAGCAGATCGGTCTATTGTTGCGCACGTCTTTGCGTGAGCATAAAGCTTTGTCAATCCAGACAGAAAATCAGGTACTGACTAGAAAGAGTTGAGAAGACCTTGGATTCAACTTTACGTCACATCATCACTCCTGTGCGTCAGTGGATCGGTCATGCTGTGCCGAGGTTCCAGACCAAACCAGTCCTCTGTGAGCCCCGGGACTAAGCTGAGGATTGCTCAGTTGAGCGTGAGGGCTGCGGAATTCTGTGCATTCTGCAGATGGCATCCTTCAGTAACGTCGCTGCCTTTGTACTCCTCGTATCTTCTGCTGTATGGGGCAAGTGAGTGTACGCATACCTTCCTGTGCAGACTGCGAACAAGCCTTGTTGGGCAGGTACGGCTTTGGCTCTGGCAAGGGTGGCAAATTCAGCGGGCTCAGTGCGCCACAGCCCGAGATTGTTTGAGCTTCACATCACCCACCCAACTGAGGCCAAGTAGGTTCCCGCTCTTTACTGTTAAATATCCGCTAGCATGCCGATATTTGCTATGATTATAGCAACGGTTCTCAGCTACACGGCTTGCTATGCCTTGTTCATGGTTGATGTGACAGCAAGACTCAAGGTTGTTGGGGGCAGCCTTGGCGGCGCTCTTTGGACCAAGCCTTACCACCGATCAGCAGGTAGGCTGGCTTATTGGGAACTACCCATGTATTGATAAACCCAATGACACAGGCTCGGCTTGGGAAACTTGCAGTTGCCCTGGACAGTTCTACATCTCGGTAGGCTTTCCAACATTCAGGGCATAGAATTCGGATTTGTCGACACTGACCCGATCCCTTGTGAGCGAAAGGAAGCCTACTGTGTGTAAAAGACTCTTCATGGTATTGGCCTGGCCCAACTGCGAGTTTCGGGGGTGAGGGCCAGGGGACCGAATATAGTTTTTCAGAAGAGTCAAGGAGCGACGCAACATGAAAGTCAGCATCGGCTTTAGGCGTTGCGGCGGCGAAAGATCCATAACAAGTAAGTAGTGCATTCTGGAACGTGAATGTTTGGGACATGTTCAACGATAGCAGCTTTGACTTGAACTGCTTCCGACACAGCATCAACCAATCTTGGGTCAAGACGCGAATTCAAGCTTCGGGTGCCTTCCCGGAGCCAGGAGCAAGTGGTGAAAGATGCCACATCCGATCTCGCAGAGGGTGAATGTGGTGCCATGAACCAAGGCCGGTGCAGAGATAGAGGCGTTCACCTGAATTCCGCTGTACAGCTGTGCTTTGCCACTTCGCTTGAAGCGGGTATCTTCGTTTGTTCACACTGCACCGAAGTACTCGGCACAGTGCCGACCAAGCCTGCATTGCATACCATGGAGAGCTGCAGTTTGACGAGATAGTGCATCGAGGGGACAGCTTTGGCTGTGCAGGTTATTTGAAAGAAATCCGGGGCGACAAGAATCGACACTGCTATTGGGGCAATGACCTCAGGATCAAACGAAGCCTGCAAGTGGCTGCCTCTTGAGAAGGCAGACCTATGTTTGATGTCGGGTTGGAAGGCGTGCAACCTCTGAGGCAATGCGGACCTCACGCCTGGTGACTTTCCTGGGCCCCCACCTCCACCACCACGGCAGCAACTTGCTCGAAATGAGACGTTAAGTTTCGACAAGGGAGTTCTGGGATGTGGTATTCTTGCTTTTTGAGACGGCCGGAGTCGGCTGAAGATGTGGCAACACAGAAAGTAGAGCGCTCTGAAACTACCTCGCTTGGCTCAGGCAAAGACCTGCCTTGGCCTCAGCAACCGAGAATCCGGGGTTTGGAAAAAAGCGTTGGTTTCGGAGCTCAGACGGCTTCGTCCGGCTTCCTGCTGACGCCGAGGCTGGCGGCACCGGCGGCAAGGGATTCGGGAAAGGCAGGATGTCCTCAGTCTATCGCCGTCTCAAAAGAAAGACACTGATACGATACTCAACAAAGTCTGGCTTTTCTGTCCGAAAGGAGGGCTACTCAAGGGGCATTCCACAACGGCAACATCACATGCAATCCTTCATTTCGTCCATGGCAGCCTTGCACTGCTACAGAACTCTCTTGTAACATCCACGGGCTCTTAGGCCCCTTGGGTCGCCGCTTGCACTTTTCCGAAGCTTGTGTGTGTGCACTTACGAAAACTGAGACGCGGACCCGAGCCTGACCAGGTGGGTATGGGGGTTATGGTGCCCTTGGTGCAGCCGGTGGCGCTTATGGCAGCTACGGCGGGTATCCTCCCCCGGGCGGTGGCTATGGCTACGGATGCTCGGAAGAATTCAAAGTTGTCAGGTAGCAGGTGCACGGGCCAATAGGGTTTCATACCACGCTCGGTCCGCAACTGCATGCTAGGATTAAGACACATTGCACATGCGATGGATCGCCCCCGACACATCTCGACACTGGAAGCATCCATGCACACGAAAGTCTGTGGCCTGGATTTTGCTTCCTCGCGAGATTTCCTCGAGTGATTTCATGCAATGCCTTCGAGAGTATGGCCTTGTGCACGCAGCCAACACAAGGACAAGGGGGCTACGGCGGCTATGGCCAGGGGTATGGGGCACCAGGCCCGGACTGCGTCGCTCAAGTGCATGCGATGGAGTTGGATATATCTCGCGACCATCGCAAGACATCCCTTGATGGTACGGCTCTTGCCGGCCACAGTGGCCTGCTCATGCTAGACTAGACAAATGCAAGTTGCAATTCGGCGATGTGCAACAGCAAGTGGTGCACCGTGTAGTCCAATCAAGACAAAGCTGCACTGCATGGATGAAGGATCCGTTTGCTTCATGACTTATGACTTGCGACCAAGTTGGAGAGAGCACGTCCAAGCAAGCAGTCACACGCGGGAAAGCCATGTCTTCTCGCACTGCCCTAAACCCTAAACCCTAAACCTGGGCAAGCCAGGTCAGTATCCACCAGGCCATGGTCCTGGCGGATACCAAAGCCAAGGACGGTCCGGAGTGGATCAGGCAAACCATGAAGGGTAAAGCCTTGCATTCTTAATTACTGTAGTAGTACTTTCAGATGGCCCAAATCCGAGATGGGCATAGCCTGTTGGGCATGACCATCGTCCGTTCGATGCAGCACATTTTGGACTCCGCCACTTTTAGAATCCTGGGAGTGAGACCGACGACTGGAATCCCAGGTCTGTCCAGTCAGCCAGAGTGGAGTAGAAACCAGTCTGGTAGATTCTGTTGTCCTACAGAAGCCATTGGCGAAAGGTATGAGCTCCGTGTCGGTTTTCTTGCAACCAAAACGGATTAGGTTGATCCAAGTGTTGGGCATGTGAAAAGATATCGCCACCTCGCTTGTCTAGAACTGGCTTGTGGCAGTGGCAGCGGGGAAGTGTGATGCCGTGAGTCATCCGCAGCTGCTTGTGCTACAATGGCAGATGTGTCCGATAACGGCATGCATCATCAAGTGCACTGTCTGCGCTCGCTGGATTCGCTGCGTCTGCCATGCCTGCATCCAAAAGTAGGCTTCAAATCCGCGGAACCTCGCACGCATTATGAGTTCGACAGGACCATACTATGGAAGCGCACAAGGCAGGGGAAGACACTGTACCGGCGTGAGCAGGAGCTTGACATGTGATGTTCTCTTCCAGAATATACTAATGGGTGTCAGTATAATATGTTTACAGTCTGCAATTTCGCGTCATCGGCGACATCGTGACATGCGAAGCCCGCTGCGAAGCAAGCTTTAACAGCAGCTGCGAAGTACGGGGATAGGACTGCACATGGCTTCTTTGAGCATGCCTCGGCAAAGGTGGCATGGCGTCGGGAGGTGCACCCAAGCATTCTTTCCTAGGTTTGCACAGGTGCCGTGTAGTTTAGGCGGCTGTGCTTGCTGTGAACCTGCTGCAGTTCCACAGAAGCTTTGAGCTGCGCAGCTTTAACTCTGCTCTTGGGGGGCAAAGCCTTTACAGCCACAAGGTTCTCATAGGATGAGTCTAGTACGGCATAATCCCCACCATGCACGGTCATCCCACCATGCACGGTCATGGTATTTCGAGACATACGGAAGAGCGCTTCATGGCACACATTCAATGCATGCGGGTCTTCATGCAGCCCCCCTTGAGCTCCAGACCTGAAAGGCGGTTCCAAGGAACCCACAGGCACAAAACCCTTGAGGATCCCCACAGTCTTAGGATATCTTAGTTGTTCAGTGGGGTACGCGATGAGAGACCGGAGACCATGCAATGCCTGCGGCTGGGGCTCCTTGCCATCGCAACCGTCGTTGAATTGACAAACGCAGGAGCCGGTGCACTCGCATCGCAGGCGGCCGGGGAGCTCCTGCCAAGGTCATGTGGGGAAGACGGCACCATACATCTCGAACCAGGGGTTGTCTATCGCACCGAATTCGCTGCAGATCACATCATCGACAAGAACTGCAAGATACTCCAGGGTTCGCCTGATGCCAGCATACTGATTTTCACCAGTATCTTATTCACCTGCACGGATGCTGCAACGGTTCGTGGCCCCCTTACTGTAATGATGCCACATGGCAGTGAGGCTTTGAGAACTACAGCCATGGTCTCTCTGAGATCTGCAGCCATGAGGAGCCTGGGAGACCTTATCGTGCAGTCGCCAGAAAATGGGAAGATCGCTTTTCGCAACATCCGGTGCTCCAGTGCAGGTGCCGCGCTGGATGCAGGTCGTAATCTTCTCTTGGAGGGCCCAGGCAGCATTCACTTTGAGAATTTGTACAGCCTCAAGGGTGGGGCGGCCGCAAAAGCAAACAAGGGTGTCATCAACAGCACTGTCGCCAACCTCCTGATTCGGAAGTGTTCTGGGCATTACCGTGGAGGCGCCCTTTATGCTGGATTAGGCATACACCTTCACAGTGACGGCATAGTTCGCTTCGAAGACTGTACTTCGAGCTGGAGGGGAGGTGCGCTGTCTTCAAGAGGTGACCTGACGTTGACTGGCAGTGCGAAGTACATCTTCCGACAGTGTAGCAGCAAAGGCAAGGTCATCGGAGGTGGAGCACTCAGTGCCATCGGCAGTGTCGTGTTGAAGCTGGGTTCAGGGGGCTCCGCTACCTTTTACGATTGCACGGCACCAGCTGTGACCCGAGGAGGCTCCGGCGGGGCGATCTCCAGCAACGCAGACATCTACATTATCAGTAGCCGAGTCGTTTTCGAAGCGTGTTGGTCTGGGACAGGCGATGGCAACGCCATGATCGCGGCCACGGGCAAGGTCATAATCAGCGCAGACAGCCGCGTGTGGCTGTCAGACAGCATGACGCGCTTTTCTGGCTCTGCGATATTCGCTCTCACGGCCATCCTGCCCGTTGATGCCGATATGCTGTCTGATGTGTTATCGCTTCGCCCGATCCTAGCTTCGAAGTCAAGCGCACAAGGCGACGACATATGTCCGGCGGGCTCGCGCTTCACCATCAGTGACAGCGGTCTTCCCCGCACAGGTGAATGCAGGCTATGTGGCATCGGTACCGCCTCGCTTGCTCCTACACGAGTTCAGATTCGAGAAAAGGTCAAAGCCCCTGAGCCTGGAATGCGCCTGGTACTGGTCAAGAAGGATTCCCCAAATGCTATCGAGTCTTTTGAAGACCTCGTTCTGACCAACAGCGACGGCAGTAGTTTGGGTTTGGTGGAA
Source organism: Symbiodinium sp. CCMP2456 (assembly GCA_905221635.1). NCBI lineage: Eukaryota > Dinophyceae > Suessiales > Symbiodiniaceae > Symbiodinium > Symbiodinium sp. CCMP2456. The sequence goes on from CAJNDV010033130.1 coordinate 129,607, forward strand.
GGCGACTGGGACCCCAACCTAGAAGCATCTACACTAAAGCTGGGCCGGCAGAAGCTGAACTTCACTTTCAATCGAGGTGTTTTCAGGACTGCTGATGGCTGGCTGTTGGCCGTTCTTTTTAATCTGATCTACCCAGATACTAAGCTGGTGATCATAAACGAAGATGAGACCGATTTATGGACAGACATGAACAAGTCCGTCATGTTCCGCATCGGCCAGCACGGTAAAGTTGGCCCGGCCTTTGCCCCGGGGCTGGTTTTGGGCTTCGACCACGAAGTTGTCCCTGTCTTCGATCCCCCAAATCCATATAAGGCGTGTGTGCCCTGCCACCTGCTGGCCAAGGAGTTTGCAGAGAAGCTGTGGTGCAAAGGGGCCACGCACGTGAGTTCTCTGCCCGGCTACATGCTCTTCCATGACTTCGCAACGCGCTCGCTGGAAGTCCACGCATGTCCAAATTCATGGGTTTGTCCAGGCAGCAATCTAAGTTTGACGACTGAGGGCGAGCTCACATCTTCCAGCCGGCTTTGTAGCGACGGCTACGAGAGGAGCCGCGGCTGCATGCAGTGCTCCCCCGGATATGGCCGGCAGAAGTTGGATCCTTTTACTTGCCGCAAGTGTCGGACGGGCTTGCTTGGACAGCTGAGCAAGACCATGCTACTCAATGGGTTATTCTATATTTGGGCAATGAGGTCTGCAAAGCCCCGGACCAACACCAGACAGATTTTCAAAATGTTCCTAGCTTTTCTTGCGATTTCTTGTCGCAGCCTGGCCGCTGTACCACACACCCGACACTTCGGGCGCCTGAAGGGGGATTTCAATTATTATGCACAGTTGTTGCGCTCAGCCTTCTTCACAGCTGATGTGATGATTTCAGCTGAGCCTGGCTCGGGCGCCGAATCCTTTGACTGTTGGTTTGGCGGGCCTCTGGGTGTTTGCTCGAATCTGGTCCTCTCCTGGACCACGCCACTTGCATTACTGCTGATCTCCTTCGCCTTCCTCCGAGGACACTACGTAAGATCTTTGGTCATTTGGGGCAACGTCTTTGCACCTGGGCTCTTTGGTGCCGCAGCAATGCTGGGTCCTTGTGTGGCAACACAGGATGGTGGCCAGCGTGTTCTCATGTATGAGGCCGCCTTCGATACACAGTGTGCCTCCACCGTCTTGGAGGCGTTGAAGCTGCCAAGGTCCTGGCTTGCCATATTCACCAGCCTGTTGCTCTTCATTCTTGGGCCAGTTCTTTGGCTCTCGCTGGCGAATGCAGATTTGGAGCAAGCAGAAGACCAGAGGCAGACGATTGGCTACTTGGTTGCAGGGTATCGTCCGACTTTGCGATGGTGGGAGGTCACTGTCCTTGCACGGAAAGCTGCCATCTACGTTGTTGCAACCAGTTTTCCGATGTCATGGGCACCAGGGACGCACCTGATCTACCTTCTTGGTATCATCCTCGTTGCAGAACTTGTCCACGTAACGGTGAAGCCCTACGAAAATGCTTCTTTCAACAGACTGGAAGCCCAGACCTTGGGCATTTCCGCCATTTGTTTGGCTCTGGTGCTTTCTTTATTGGTGGAGTGGCCCTTCATGCCCTATTCTTGTTATGTCGTCGGCATTACATGTTTGCTTCTGATCACTGCCGGTATGTATTTCTTTTTCATTCGCCTTTACGTGAAAGCGGCCTTTGCCGCAAATAAAAGCAGGCAAGTCTTCGAAACAGAGATGCTTCCTGTGCAGGTGCCTTCAAGTCGCACCGAGTTCCAAGAGACCTCGCACTGAGAATCCTCCGCAGCGAGATCAAATCGAGTCCGGCACGTGGGCCTGATCGACATGTACCCAACCTCGAATGGCATGGCTGTTTGCATGTGATAGCGGCTGATAGCGGCGAAGGTGATAGAGTCTCATGGAGGCAGTCCTACCACACTGACCCGAAACTCCAGACCCCGAGAAGAGAAGCACAAAAGCGTGTAGGACAGGGGTTAGCGGAAGATTGAATAACACTGCTTCTGCCAGGTTCTGGCGCGGACGGCTGGCGTGGAGAGCCTGTCACGGCCTCGTTTCTCATGAGCCTGACAGGGCTTCCTGATTTGTTTGATAGCTTTGGAGCCAAGTTGCCAGCAGATCCCGCGTCTTAGGATTGCCCTGCCGTAGGATGAGCGACCCAGAGTTCACAAGAAGGGCCGAAACAGAATTCCAGCAGTGGCAGCCGTAGCCTTCCGAAAGCCAAGCGACTCTGTTCAGCTAACAGCAGCTCGCAGTGTCTGTCGTGCTAAGGGAGCACGCTGGAAACCGGGTGCTCCTCCGCAAAAGCGGCGAGGGGCGAAGCACTCAGCAGGGTTTCCACTGACGAGCTGGCCATGTTGACGCTTATAGAGGCAAACACGGCGGCATGTTTTGTCCGTGTCCTTACTGGTGCCAAGTTTCATTGCGTGACTCTGCATCCGGAGTTTGGGAAACCCAAGTGAAGTCGAAAAGCCTGACCTATCCAAATCTCCGACGACATCTCTTAGCAAACCGCTGATTTGGAAACTGCTCCCGGGCAGCATGACGCCTTTCGACAGCAGCCCGCGGCCATGTGCAGACCTATGTGCTCCCAGAGAACGCGATCACCGGTCCACCGGAACATGTGGATAAGATCGAATTTCCCCCACAGCCCAGCCGCTTTGCTGCAACGAGGGCCACCGCTGGCATCACCTGTGATTGCAAAAGCCAGAATGCTTTGTGCATCATCGGCATGCCGGCTGCACTTGCCCAGGCCCGCGGGAGAGATCGGCAGGACAAGCATGTCATGTGCCTCTGTTTTCATAGACAGGGCATCGGAATGCTGAGCTTGTTTACATTTCACAGATACTGTACTATACAATATCCCTGCGAGGAAAGAACGCACAATTCCTCTATGGAGCGGGGGCAGCAGGGGCAATCGTCGGAGTGACTCGCCAGGGAAACATAGCTGCTCTTGATATCTGACATGTCTTTGCTGTCACGGGCGAAGTCTTTGTTTTCGAACAGGTGACATGTGGCGTCAGAGCCGACTTGCTTGAACAAGCAAGCAAACACCAAGGCAGTTGTCAGCCATTTTAAGCACACGAAGAGGGCAGTTGTGGCGATCGGGACCATCGTGAGCCCTAGAAGCCAAAGCAATATAACCACCTGTGCTTCTCAACATCCTGAGCTCTTTGAGGCTGCCGGCTTTCTGTTGTGATCCGAGCTGCCAACTTCCTGCATACTGCTGTTTAGTGTGGCAAAGTCGACAAAAAGCATGGGCAATGGGCATCAGGAAGTGGATTTCAAGCACTGCACCAAGCGCAGAGTTCCACCAGCCAAACTCGGCTCGAGACATGACATGCTAAATCGTGATCGTTTTCTCTGTTGAGGGGATGTAGGAAGGACACCTGTGCTGAAAAGCGCATCCCTCCCAGGCAGAGTGTGCTCAAGAAATTTTGTTGTCCAGTGGATGTGGTGGGTAATGGCATATTAGTGGATCACTGCTTTGAGCTGTGATTTTTGGATTGTTGGTTAGTTGATCTCTCGTGAGGATCGAAGTCTAGTATGTTGCTGTTGATTGCCGATATCATGAAATAGTAGTGTTTTTTCAATACCGTGTTCAATAAATAACATTTGTTCAATGGCTTTGAACCGGTTTCTGAATGTTGAGTTATGTTGTTTATCTATGATAAACTGATAGACTGTCTGCACTAGGAGGGGCAAGTCCTGAGGTTCATGTGTAATACTTTCTGGATTTATTGAGGGACTGGGCGTTTTCCTCCCCGAGGTTTTCGGCAAAACGTTGGATGCCACATGTCTTCAGAATTGCAGTGCTTCCCATTTCCAGAAAGGAGCGGGACTGGTTTGCCGAGACAATCTGTGAAGCAACTTCCGACAAGATTTGGGTCTAGCTTCGTCGTTCTGTTTGTGCCTCAAGCCGGCAAAAACGCAAAATTGTAAAGAACCCAATGCGAAACGACAAATTTCCCCGCGTGTATATGTATCAGATATACGGCATATCAGTCTTGTGTGTCTCGGTGACAGCAACTGTGTTTGTGTTTGCCAGCTTGTTTGTGCGAGCATGTGTCTGTGCACGCGTCTCCGTACATGTATGTCTGTGTGCCTCTCATTTAAGAGAGTTCTTTGTCTGCTGCAGAAGCATTTCGACCTTTGTCGGGGGGGGGACATCTTGCGCTGAGCATCGTATATATCGTTCTAGAATCTCTTTGAAATCAATCATAAATTTTGATTATTATAAATATATAGATATATATTTATTTTTATAATTTCGATTGGAAAAAAATTTGAAATGAATTTTTTTAGAAATATATTTATTAAATAATGAAGATTTTCATTCTTATATCCGAATAATAAATAGAAGAAATCATATTTCTTTATTATGGAGATATGATTAAATAAAATAATATATAGATTATTCAATAACACAATATTATTTTTTACGATGATTATAAAATTTAATTAAAATTTATAATAGTATTTAATAATTCAATATATCTATATTCGAAAATTTATATATGAGATTAGAATGAAATTTTATAAATATATTCTAAATAATATTTAGAATTATTTATATGAAGATGAGAAATTAATT
>CAJNDV010033131.1:13455-33099 GCA_905221635.1 Symbiodinium sp. CCMP2456
GATCTGACCGAGATGGTCAACAGGTTTACAGGGTGTGGGCTCGAATTTAATTTAAGGAATACTAAACCCTAAACCCTAAACCCAACTATTGCTGATGCCTTTCCGTTCGTCTCCGTAGGTTTGAGGTTTTGGGGTTCATGGTGTTATATAATATATAGGGGCCTGAATGATTAGAATAGGGTTCTAGGGTATATTTTATTATAATCAGAATAAGGAACCCACAAAATAGTATTGGTATTTCGCAAGAGAGAGCTCTTATTTGGAAACGGGATCTGGGAAAGTTCTATAAAATCCCTTTTTTCTTCGGTTTGAATGAACCCTAAACCCTGAAAACCTAAAACACCTAAAAAGGGCTAGGATTCTGTGAGATTCGGTTTCGGGGAGAAAGAGGGGCGGGAGCTTTATTCGGAAGCCCGAAACACTGGAATAGTTTTTAGGAGTTAGGATTGAACCCTAAACCCTAAACCCTAAACCCTAAACCCATTTTAGGAGTTAGGATTGACGGGACCCTTGGGGGACATAGACCCTCTCAATAAAGTCCCTCTTAGGAGAACCATAAATAGGGTCAAGAAGGGTCCCCTTCAACGGATCTCCCTAATGCGTGTGGTTGGTTTAGGGTTTAGGGTTTAGGGTTTAGGGTTTAGGGTTTAGGGTTTAGGGTTTAGGGTTTAGGGTTTAGGGTTCCCAGGATAACTATACTATACTATTGTAAGGGCCCTCGTAAATAGAATTGGGGCTTGGAGCAAACTACAGCATAGCGCTAGAAGGGGATACTATTACACACTGTCCGAGTCTCTATATCTTTCTGCATGTACACCCTAAACCCTAGCACCCTCCCCCCCAAACCCTAAACCCCTAAACCCGGAACCCCGAAACCCCAAACTTACCCTAAACCTTAAACCCTAAGCCCCAGCACCCTCCGGGCCCCAAACACAGAACCCTGAACCCGACGAAGAAGAACCACGAGCACCCAAATCTAAACCCGAGCACCCTAAACCACCCCTTTAGGGTTTAGTGTTTAGGGGTTTAAGGGTTTAGGGTTTCGGGCTTTGATTTTAGGGTTTAGGGTTTAGCGGGTTTACCTTGTGAAAACTTAGAAGACCCTCCGATCCCTAAAATGACCCAAATTTTCAAGATGTCTCAGAAAGTACAGAGCTTCCAATTTGCAGCTGCGCCATCCACTAAACCCTAAACCCCAAACCCCTAAACCCTAAACCCTAAATCCAAACCTCTGCGCCGTCTTCCTTCTCCACCCAAACTTCCAAGCTTATTCCTGGACCTTTTGCCGACAAAAACAGCGTCCTCATCCTTGTTCCAATCCTTCGGCGAGCCGCGGGCAAGGAGATTGAAGGGAGGCATCTCCACAAGGGACCCATAGAGACGCTCTATGGGAACATGATGGTTACAGTTTAGGGTTTAGGATTTAGGGTTTAGGGTTTAGGGTTTAGGGTATTACAGCCCCTTAACAAGATACCCCTAACTTTAACAAACTTGCAGCAGACAACCTTCTAGCCTGCAACATCCTTCTAGAACCGTATACAGACCCTATATAACCTTTAAGAACTGAGCCCTAAACTCAAACTTAAACCTCAATCCCAAATCCTCAAAAACAAAGCCTCCTCCTGCACCCCTACTTTGCCGGTCGGGGGACTTAGTAAGTAGTTATTTATTTTTTAGGCGTATAAGTATCATAATCCCAATTAGGATCACGTTTAGGGTATAACTATAACTCTACTTATTACCCTGCTTACTTTCGACCTCCCAAGTAAGATTCCCTAAACCCTAAACCCTAAACCCCAAACCCCAAACCCTAAACCCTAAACCCCAAACCCTAAGCCCTAAACCCAAAAACTTAATCCCTATAAACCCAAAGCCCTAAACCCCAAACCCCAAAACCCCAAACCCAAAGCCCTACACCCCAAACCCGAAAACCCTGAGCCCTAAACCCTAAACCTTAAACCCTAAACCCTAAGAGATAAACCCCAAACCCCAAAGCCCTAAACCCTAAACCCAAAACTTTAACCCTAAACCCCAAACCCTAAGCCCTAAACCCCAATCCCTAAACTCCAAACCCTAAACCATAAGCCTATGTCGAGCGGCGGAGTCGTCATCGGAGGCCCACAGCTTCCATGGAATCAGCGCTGCTGGGCCTGGCTGTTTGGGTCCCGGTTTTAGGGTTTAGGGTTTAGGGTCTAGGGTTTAGGGCTTTAGGGATTTAGGGTTTAGGGTTTAAGTTTTAGGGTTTAGGGTTTAAGTTTTAGGGTTTAGGGTTTAAGTTGTAAAATTTAAAAAGTCCCTTTTAGGGTCCTTTTACAAGGGTGCCGTACGATTGCAGGACCTAAAACCCTAATTAGAGATCCACCCTTATAGTACCCTTATAGAAACCCTGATAGATGCCTTTAAGGAGCCCCTCGAATTGCCCTGGCGGAATCTTGCAAAAGAGTGCCGCGTAAGTTAAGGCTCGGGCACATTCGCAATTCATAGTATTGCCTTAAGGGTTTAATTTTTGGTTTCGGGTTTTCGGGTCTGGGTTTTAGGGTTGAAAGCTTTCGACTTTTGGCGTCTGGGCTCGGCTGATGAAGTTTGGGATTTAAAGCAGTCAGCACCAGCCAGAACAGGATGGAGTGCAGCATCAAACTCCATCCAGGTTTCCACGACGTTCTGCTTTTCTTGTTGAAGGGTGAGCTGTGTGAGTCTGATGGGACGGTCCCAGCAAGAGTTGCGAAGCCAGGCGCTTGCAACGGTCGCATTCGCAACGCAAGCCCTAGGCAATGGGCCACGTTCATGAGAACTTCGTGTGGCATTTGCCAGTGGTACAGTGCCAACCACTCGTCTCGCATTGGGTCTCGCTTCTCTCACTTCAGGGCCAAGGGCTGAAGGCGAATCAGGGGCACTTCCTCCATGGTCCAATCGTGCACCAGTACGGTTTAGAGAGTTTAGGGTTTAGAGTTTGGGTTTAAGGTTTAGGGTTTAGGGTTAGTAGACCTAAACCCTAAACGCCGATGAGCCCTAACGAGCCTAGACCCTAAGTTCCGCAACTATCTTGGATGAGCTGGAGGTTCAGAGGAACCTATGATTTAAGGCTGTCGGACCGATTCTGGGGTCCCCAATTTGCTAAAAATTCCCGCTTCATTCGTGCCAGCAACGCCGCTAAGGGCAGATGCCACCCACATCACAAGCAGGCGGTCGATGACCTACAGTGCAGTTTGGGGTCTAGGGCTTTCAGCTGCAGAGCTGAAGTAGTTGAGCCTTCGGGGCGAGGGTTATTTGAGTGCAACTTATGCCTTTGAAGGGCTGACACTGCAGGCGTGTTAGGACAGCCCTAAGCCCAAAACCCTAAACTACCCTAAACCCCCTAAACCCCAAAACCTAAACCCTATAAACCCTAAACCCTAAACCAGGGTTCAGCGTTCCCGATTCCGGATTCTGCAGTCCTTGATGATGAAAGGTTTGATACACATTCCGCAACTCCCGCATTTACACCACACCATATCACATCACATCACATAGCATCAAACAGCATGGCATAGCATGGCATAGCGTGAACAGAAAGTAGGAATGGTTCACTGTCGGAAACAATATGAGAAGGTGTCCCACATTGATTCGTAAACTGCGCATATTTCTGAGGAGCCCTTGCAAAGAGGAGAAAGGTTGCCTCAAAGTTCTGAGTGGGGCAGAGAGAGGGTGGCGCGCAGGCAACACCGCAAACCATGGTGATCTTGGTCTTGGCAACCAGTGGTCCGTCTCTGGCGATTGTGAGCTGCCAGAAAACGCTGTAATCACTTCGTGAGGTGGAAGCGAATCCTCGCATGGAGTCTGTTGATGTAGTTGTAAGTGTTCCACCCCACCACAAATTCGAGTATCTTTTCGTAGATTGGCTCAGTGATCCTACGCAGGAACCAGACCTTGTTCCTCAAGTAGGACTGAAGAACTTGCCTATCGTAACAGACAAGTCTCCCAGAACGGGCCCTGTTGGTGGCGGTGTATCGATCGTGATCGCTCTGGTACCACCTGACCGGAAGGTACTCTGCAATGGTACCTTTCGGGACCAAAACCGAATGCTCCCACTCTTTGAAGTAGGTTCACCTTTCAGAGACGCGGAGCCGTTCCCAAGAGACGAGGACGTTGAAAGAGAACTCCACCGACTCGAAACCCTAAACCCTAAACCCTAAACCCACTCTTTGAAGTAGGTTGCTCTTTCAGAGACGCGGAGCCGTTCCCAAGAGACGAGGACGTTGAAAGAGAACTCCCCCGACTCGAATGAAAAATTCATCAATTGGACCCAGATGCCTTGAGCCAAAGGGTTCAGGGTTTAGGGTTTAGGGTTTAAGGTTCAGGGTTTAAGGTTCAGGGTTCAGGGTTTAGGGTTCAGGGTTTAGGGTTTAGTTTAGTGGTTTAGGGTTCAGGGTTCAGGGTTTAGGGTTTGCAGCTAGCCTTTAGAGAAGGACCCGTCACCTAAACTTTAAGCCTCCTTAAACCCCAAACACTGCTGCAAAGCCATAAAGCGTCTGCAGGTAAGAGAAAGAGCAGCAAGTCGAGTCTCTGCTCCTTGAAGCCCGGCTTATAAAATAATATCGGGAGAACTAGTAAGCCTTAGGGGCTGAGTACCCTAGCCCAAAAAGAGGTTAACCTTTTGAATTATAGTAGGATTCTAAGAGCCCCAAAAGGTTAAAGGTTACTACTCAGCCACTAAGCAGCAGGGTCATAACGGTGGTGCCGTCACAACTACACAGAACCCCAAGTTCAGGTAGACTGAGAACTTCACCCTCAAAAGCCCTTGGTTCATCATACGCAGACCCAATCCCCAGAGCAGCTTCTTCCAAGAATCCACGTCTCCAAGCTGGTTGGCTCTATCAAAATGGGACTTTCCGAAAATTAGGGGTACCTTATTTTGGGGTCCTTATAATAAGGATCCTACTATTTAGGGTACTATATTAGGGCCCCCTATTTTCGGAAACCCCCAAATGCAACCATCGCGAGTACAACTAGATGTTCAAAACCTTATCAACAAAGCAGATACAAACTACAAACTGCACCACCTACTGCAAACTTCAACCCTGTCCCCTGCGAGCTCCAGTCATAGCAGGTAAGCACAAAGCCAGCGGTTTGGAGATGGTTGGAAAGAACAGAACCCACAAAGCCCCAAACCTAAAACATGTTTTCAATGAAGTCAAGAAAACCTGAAAATGAACATACTTAACCTTGGAAAGTCCGTAGATCCTATACATCCGTCTAAACGATACCGCCCCAACCAGGAAAACCGTAGACTAAACTTCCTAAAACTGCCAAAGCCCTAGAAAGCCCCTGTAAAACCATGACAAAACCCTTTACATCGCTAAAACACCCTTTGAAAGTCCCTCTCGAACCTTGGTTTCAGGCAAGCAGGCCTTCACATCCCATATAGAACTAAATCCGAAACCCTCAAAAAATAAACCCTCAAATTCAACCCTCAACCTTCGACCCTAAACCTTAAATTCTAACACCAACTAAACCCTAAACCCTAAACCCCTAAACCCCTAAACCCCTAAACCCTAAACCCTAAACCCCGAAACCCTAAAACCCTAAGCCCCTAAGCCCCTAAACCCTGGCACCCTAAACCCTGAATCTGCTGTCCCAAGAGCCCAGAGGCCGCCCTTCATTACGACCGGCATTAGCCGGTGGCCGTGGAGATCCTCCGCAAGGTCTGTTTTTCGGGTTTAGGGTTTTAGGGTTTAGGGGTTTAGGGGTTTAGGGGTTTAGGGTTTAGGGTTTAGGGCTTTGGGGTTTAGGGTTTAGGGTTTGCAGTTTTAGGGCTTTGGGGCTGGATTCTGGCTTATGGCATAGAAACTTGGATATGAATTAGGGTTCGAGGGTTTAGGAAGGGTTTGGAGGTTTAGGGTTTTGGAGGTAGATTATGGCTTATGGTATATTAGAATGAATTAGGGTTAAAGGGCTTAGGAAGGAAATTTTGGGGGTTTAGGGTAGGGTTTTTTGCGGTACTAGAAGGGTTCCGTTGAGGGTTCTGCATGAGTTCTTCGGAGGGTATTGTAAAGGTTCCCTCAATGGTACCTTACAGGTTCCGCTTAAAAGGGCCCAGATAAGGAATGGGTTTACAGGGGTTACTACAGGGGGTAACGTGGGGGCCTTGTTTTAGGGCATGAATAATCGGAATAGGCTTTGGGGCTGTAGTTTAAAATAAAGCATATATATATATATATACTATATACACACACAATATAACAATAATAAGAAGAAAGATAAGAATAATAGACAGTCATAGTATATTTCGGACTATATGGGGGTACTATTGCTAACTGATCCGAACCCCTACTAGCAGGCTTTTCTAACTGAAGACTTACGGCTTCGGGCTTGCCATCCTCATTCGGGCTTAGGTATTTTTGAAGTTTAAGGCTTAGTGTGTAGGATTTCCTTTAAGCCCAATACCCTGGCCCAAAAAAGTTTAAACTTTCCTTTTTTTAGGGGGTTTAATATACCAAGAAAGTTTAAAGTTTACCTATTGGGCTCCTAAGATTTAGGGTTTAGGGTTGCTGTGTTCGGTCTGGTGCGACACGTAGGGCCTCAAGAGTTCGTCATGATACCGAAACGGTTTAGGGTTTAGGGTTTAGGGTTTAGGGCACCGTGAGTAAGGGATACTGGAGTCCGCCAGGACCCTAGCCGTAAAGGCTACAACCGCAATCACAAGACGCCCAAACCCTAAACCCTAAACCCTAAACCCTAAACCCTAATGGCACCCACGGAAACTGCAGGAAAACAAAAAACAAAACCCGGAAAAGCCAACCCCTGACTGCCGACGTCTTCAAGGGAACACTTTTCAGCGCCAAGGAAAGCCCCCCCAACGCCACTAAAACCCTTTGAGAACCGTAAAAGAGACCCATGCAACATCCAACAACATCTGATTCAACAAATTATAAAATTCAGAGACTCCCCTCAACAACCAAATCCCAAAAATCAAGAAAAGGTTAAAGCACAACAAAAGGCCAAATAAAAGGAAAACAACAAAACAACAACAACCAAACACGGCCTCGTAGTCTGACACGTCCGTTTCCGCATGGCCCACCTGAGCTCAGAAGCGACGCAGTGGGTTTTGAGTTTAGTTTTTGTTGGTTGGGTTTAGGGTTTAAGGCTCTGTGTTTACTTGGCTCACTTCTGCAACCTCCAAAAAGTCAAACTTTTACTCTCCTTACTATAGTTCATACAGAAACCCAAACAGTTTGTAGTCCTAAGAGCCAAGCAGAAGAACACCAAGTTTAATCACATTTGTGGAACCCTATGCCCTGCAACTTAGAACGTGAAACCTGGAGCAGCAAAAGAGATCTGGGCTTTGGGGTTTGGGTTTTGGGGTTTGAGGGTTAAGGTCCAGGGAAAGATAGAAGCGGACAAAGAAGGAAGTTTCTCTGAGCAAGAAATCTGAAAGCCTACGCTTAATAGAGGGGTCTTACTGGGTAAAAATTGGTTTTGGGGCCTATTGTACTATGATTATAGGAGGGTCGAACTACAACGGGATCCTCGGCTGCTGAGTAAACCAGTGGGTAAATTAGAGACTTTCTGCGTTAGATATATCAAGATAGGAACCCAGCAACAACAAATGTAAACAAGTATACCACTGAGCAACCTAGTATAGCACCCTAAACCTTAAACTCTAAACCATAAGCCGTAAACCTTAAACCCAAAGCCCTAGACCTTAAACCCTAAACCCTTAAACCCTAAACCCCTAAACCCCTAAACCCTAAACCCTTAAACCTCTAAACCCCATACCCGTGAACCCTAAACCCTAAAACCTGCACCTTAAACGCTAAGCCCTCAAACCCTAAACCCCATACCCCTAAACCCTAAACCCTAAAACCCCAACCTGAAACGCTAAGCCCTTAAACTCTAAACCCTGAACCAGGAGCCCGGCAAACTCGTGGCCCGTGTAGGCATTGCCGAAATAGAGGCCTCTGGGTCAGCTTCCACCGAAACAAAGCTTCGCTTAAAGGGGTAGGGTTGAGGGTTTAGGGTTGAGGGTTGAGGGTTTAGGGTTTAGGGTTTAGGGTTGAGGATTCAAGGCTTAGGGTTTAGGGTTGAGGGTTTAGGGCTTAGGGCTTAGGGTTTAGGGCTTAGGGTTTAGGGACCTCAAACATCCCTAAGCCCTGAAGCCAAACAGGCCCTAAACCCGAACCCTACACTATCACTACATGCCTGAATGATCTAAAGCCCTGCCCCAAATAACCTGGAGTTTAAGGAAATCATATTGAGGAGCCCTAAAAATGTAGGTTTCTGTGGGTCCAGGTAGATGTTCACCGCCAAGCGCCCAAGCCTTAAGCCCTAAACCCTGCAGATTTCGTGGTGGCTGTTGCGTCGGGCTTTTTACCTGTTTAGGGTTTGGGGTTCTTTTCGATTGTAGTGATTGGCTGGCAGAAACGCCAACTTCTACCAGTCACAGGTGCGGCTTTGCCTAGAACCAACTTTCAAGCATATGCCCTGTAACATGCAGGCACCTTCGGCGTGTACGAACGGGCAATATGGGGGGCCGTCATTAGGGTTTGGGGGTTTAGGATTTAGAGTTTAAGGTTAGGGTTTACGGTTCAGGGTTTAGGATCAGGGTAGTTAGAATTGGGCCTAAAATATGTTCTAGGATACTTATACGAGGGACTGTCAGGAGAAGACTCTCTAAGTCTTTCTCTATAGTGGGCCCTATAGGAACCCTTAAAGGAACAGAGCCCCTAGACACCTAAAAGCCCTAAGCCCGCTAATTCTTCAAAAGCTATATCTATTGCAACCTTGAAAGGAACCCATACCGACATCTTTAAACAGAACCGTTATGGGGGTTTAGGGGTTTAGGGTTCTAGGGGCTTGGGGTTCAGGGGTTTGGGGGTTCAGGGTTTACGGGTTTGGGGCTAAACCCTAAACCCAAGTTCCAAAATGGGCTGAGACCTTCCCGGGGCACGGCTTTGGCTTTGTATGGGTGTCCTTTCTTTGTCCCCTCCAAAGGGGGTCTTATAATGGCCACTGTATGGGGGGTGTTATGGTTACGGGGTTTAGTATAGGGGCCGTAACAATTAGATTATCGAGTTTGGGGTATATCTCAGCAGGAATGAGGAACCATAAGGAAGAGTATTACTGATTCTCCGACCACGACATTAAGAGGTTGCGACAAGATTTAGGGTTTGGGGGAAAAACACGTAAAGTGAAGCAAACGAAGCAAATACTCAGCCATACCAGACCAAAACGCTTCAACACGAAATGCCCTGACATCCTTTGGCCCCCACACATCTGCAGGCTGTACCGTCAACCTAAAGTAGCATACTGCGACAGATCAAGGCATAACACCGGCCCCTTTTTTAAACAAGAGATAACGAGAGTATACTACTTGGAGGGTCGGAGGACTTAGTAAGTATTTATTCTTTTTGACGCAAAAGTATCACAACCCCAATTAGGATCCCTTTCAGGTTACGTAGTCTACTTCTTATCTACTTACTAAGTCCCCCGACACTCCAACTGGACATCATACCTTGCCGAGATGCCCTTTACGTGGACACCAGAGCTCCAAAATCCCACAGCGCGGCCACAGTGTAGAACACCCGCTCCCCCCCTTAAAAATTCAAAGTGCCAAAAAAAGAGACGAACAAACAATACAAAGAAGCGTCAGGACAATGTATCGCACCTGAATAGTTTGTAACAGTCTTCCCACTGTAATCTCTCTCTCTCTCTCTCTATCTATATATATATATATATACACATAGAAAAGAACCTGTTGAAATTACGAGGGCCAGTTACGGTGACAGCGGGGACCCTCGAACAGCTCCCTCGAGGGCGAGGCCAGGTCCTCGAGAATTCCGCGAACGCAGGAGTGCCTTTTGCAAGGAAGGTTTTCGGGTTTTGGGTCGTTTTCGGGTTTTGGGTCGCAAAAAAGTTTCGGTTTTTTGGTTTTAGGTCTCTTAGAAGTTTCGTACAAATGATGAAGGTTTCTGTTCTTTTGGGGAGGGGGGGGGGTAGTAATTATAGAATTGTGGGAAGGGCAGCGGCTTTACATGATCTCGTTTGGTTTTATGAGGCTTTATCACGTTTTGGGCCAATTTGGCCGCTTTGTAGGCGGAAACACAAAAGCGATGCCAAGGAATGTTCTGGAGGGAGATCTTGATAGTTTTATCCCGCCACACGAGATCACACGTCATCTCCTCTAAAACCCTGAAACCTAAACAGCTTCTATGATTCCATATAAGTCTCAAACCTAGCGAAACGTCAATGTTCGAGAGACCCTCTTGGAGGTCCGGACAGGGGCCCCCATCGTAGTGCCGGGTTTAGGGGCTTAGAGTTTAGGGCTTAGGATTTAGGGTTTAGGAATACGAGTTTCGGTAGGAACAATACATGCAACAGGTCCATCATAATTGCTCCCAAAGCTCCCCAAGCCAGAACAACCCTAACCCCTAAACGCTCCTAAGCCCTAAACCCTAAACCCTAAACGCCCGAAACCCTAAACCCTAAATCCAGACCCAAAAGGCCAGATGCAAAGAGCCACGCGTCCAAGGCTTTGAGGTTTGGGGACGCTTCAAACCCCTTATGATGAACCTTGCGACGAAAGGCAAAAACCACAACCTTCAGAATCCTGGTTAAGGGTTTAGGGTTTAGGGTTCAGAATCTTTAAGCCGAAAACCTAAAGCCCTAAGTGCCCAAAGATCTAAAATCCCCCACCAGTGGAACCCTAAAAGTGAGAGCCCATACAATCCCCACGGCCGCGAAACTAGCAAGCCTAGGTGCTAATTTTAAAACCGACCCTATCCAATCCTATGGTTCTCGAATGACAATGTAATGTTAAAGTTGCATACCTGGGAGCATTCCTAAACCCCCGGCTCCTTTTAACAGCCGTATAGGGCCTCTAGAGCCCTTTGTATAGCGTTTAAGGCCTCTGATGGCTTGTAGAAGCCTTTGATGTCGTATAAGCCTTACAAGCTTGTAGCAACCTGAGCACCGCACCGCCAGCCTCGGTGCATGCACCTTTGGCTCATCAACCGAGCTCAACCAAAAACTTACTTCCCCAATAAGCCAGGAAAATAGAAGGTTAAACTTTCAGATTATTACTAAACTATAAGAGCCCAAAAAGCTTAAAGCTTGGGTATTGGAGAACTAAGAAACAGGCGGGGGAATCAAGGTTGGTAAAGTTCCTAACCCTCAACCCTAAACTCCTAAACCGTGGCTCTAAACCATAAACCCAAACCGCTGAAGCCCTAAACCCTAAACGCCCTAAACCCTAAACCCCTAAAGCCTAAACCCTGAACCCCCAAACAATGGCTCTAAAACTATGGAAGACTCTTGCAGGGTTGGGGGCTCGATTCTTCGGTAACCCATTAATTCAAAACCACGGGCGCCGTCTTCCTGTGATTTTCTCTTACTACTAGTACAAAGACCCCACCATAAACTCGCCCAAAAGGGCACTACGGGGAACCTTCCCCAAACCCAATGGGACCCAAAACCCTGGAAAGCCTGTTTAGGGTTTGGGTTTGGGGGTTTAGGGTTTTAGGGTTTTGGGAAGGGGGCGCTTGAGTCTAACATATTAATGCGGTTCAGGATTTCCAACAAGAATAACGTGGCTAAGGGGGATGCTACTGCTCATTACCCCAGGGCATCGGAAACTCCGAAAATCTTGCTCTAAACCCTAAACACTAAATCCTAAACGGTACCCTAAACTCCAAAATTCCGACGTCCTGCGCATTATGTGACAATCCTAAAGCCCTAGACCCTAAACCCCTAGACTCCCCAAAACCCTTCAACCCTAAAAACCGTGCCCGAAGGACGGACTCTGGACACTCCGTCGGTCCGACGGTGACTTCGCGAAGAGGGTTTAAGGCTAATCCGGTTCAGAGATTCCGGGGTTTACAGCCTAGGAATTTA
This sequence comes from Symbiodinium sp. CCMP2456, assembly GCA_905221635.1. Taxonomy (NCBI): domain Eukaryota; class Dinophyceae; order Suessiales; family Symbiodiniaceae; genus Symbiodinium; species Symbiodinium sp. CCMP2456. The sequence continues at coordinate 25,324 of CAJNDV010033131.1, forward strand.
GTTTAGGGTTTAGAGTTTAGGGTTTAGGGCTTAGGGTTTGACGGTTTATGTAGGATTTAGGGTTTAGGGCTCGTTTGCAGCATTCTTGTAAGGTCCGCCAAGGCCTGAATATCAGCGCGCGCCTGCCCCACAATGATCGATGTGGAACTTGTGACACACATCAGGGCACGCGCACACCACATCAAACGGTCATGGTGCCACGTTGCAAACTCTTTGAGCTAGGCCAGGCCTCCCCAAAGAATTGTGACAAAGGATCCTGATGGGACCTCCCGCGATACACGGATGAGGTGCAAAGGACATGCCGATCCCGACCTTTGCGACTCCGCGGGCCCCCGCACCCTAATCCGGACTTCAACATTCTCGGCAACTGGCTTTCGGCAATGCGGAACCATCATGCACAGCCACCCAGGCTTGGGGGTCTTTGGTCCAACGTGTAGGCAGCAAAAGCTCAAGGGCTAAAGGTACAGTTTAGCATAGTTTTGGGGCTCGAATACTGGCACTGAAGTATGACCGGGAATACGTCGAACAAGGAAGATCCAGGAATAGTGTTGCCAAGCATTCAGCCGACCGGAAAAATGCGAGTGACTGAAGCTTCGGCTTTGTTTCAACATAAGGGCAGCAACACTCAAAAAGCGATTTTGGGGGCCGGGGTACTTTATGATTTAACTCTACTACGGCTTTCAGGTGGTAGGAGTACGTATGACTCTCCACTATTCTTAGCCTTACACTTTCTGTGGGCTTTAAACGGGTTTAAGCGGCTCCTGGCATAGGTTGACTCAATCGGGTAAACGGACTGGCTTGTTGGATATTGCCGCAAGAGAAGGATCAGAACCCCAAAGGCAAAGCTACAAACTATCCTAAAGGGTTTACTTACTTCCCCAATAAGCCAGGAAAATAAACAGGTTGAACTTTCAGACTACTACTAAACTATAAGAGCCCAACAAGTTTAAAGGTTGGATATTGGAGAACTAAGCTTAGGTTTACGGTTGAGCAGTTAGGCGGTTAGGGCTCGGGGTTGAAGGGGAAACCACGGCAATGAAATTGAATTTTCCGGGCACCTCACGTACACATCATCGTGAAGGCAGGCGAAATGCTGAGCCTCACGGAGCCCGCGGTGAATCCTAGTCTAAAGCACGAGGCTTCTTCTGCATAAACACCGAACAAGCTGATTTGACTTCCCCAACCCTATTTTTCAAACCGAACAAACACCAGAGCCCTTACCATCATGTCCTACATCCACCCTCTCCTTCCAAAGCCCTAAACACAAATAGACCTTAAAACCCTAAACCCTACATTAACACAACATGCCTGAATGACCTAAAGCCGAAGCCTCATCTTCTTCCGAAGCCTCGCCATCTTCCGCGGCTTTGGATGCCACCCAGCCAAGATTGACGCTTAAGACTCAGCTCCCTTCAAGCAAGCTTTGAAGTAAGGTGGTCGGGGTGCCAAGTGCGCTGGCGAACCCTTTACCTTAAGCCCGAAACCCGGAACCCTACCTACACCTCAAGCTCTACATGCTAAACCCTAAACCTAAATCCTGAACCTTAAAGAACCCTGAAGAACCCTAAACCTTAAAGCCCGACCGCTAACATCCCACAGCCTATGCTGATTCTTATCATATGATATACCCCAAGAAGCTCCCGTTGCAGATGCTAAATATCAAGGCTCCTACCTAAACCCGAAACCCGAAACCCAAAACCCTGAACCCTTACCATATATATATATATATATATATATACATATACACATATATATATACATATATAAACCTGGCTTTTCTGAGAAGTCGGCCGCGGGCTGCCTCGAAGGGAACGGTTCCGGGTTGTGGGTTCAGGGTTCTAGGGTTTAGGGTTTAGGGTTTAGGGTTTAGGGGTTTAGGGTTTAGGGTTTAGGGTCTAGGTTTTAGGGTTTAGGGTTTAGGGGTTAGGGGTTTAGGGTCTTGGGTTTACGGTACCCTAAACCCTAAACCCTAAGCCCGTTTGGGGTTCAGGGTCTTGGCTTTAGGGAAGGCTTTCGTCTCACAGGTGGCTGGGGTATTTTAGGTTTAAGGCTTTCGGTGTTTGGGCTTCCAGGTTGAGGTCGTTAGGTTTAGGGTTTAGGGTTTAGGGATCGCAAGGCTTGGGGTTCGCAGGTCTTGAGGGGTCGAGGTTTCAGCTTATGTTTAGGGGGGTCTAGCGGGTTTGATAAAGGGATCTCCTGCGGCTTGTGTTCAGGATTTTCAAGGGTCTACAAGAATTTGAACATGAGCTGTTCTAAGGATTTTGTAAGCTTTTATGGCAGATTGTTTTTTGTCGGGTGTTGTTTTTGAAGGGTGTGTAAAGGTGTTATGTAAGCCACAGATCTATAAGGCCTCGGGTTTTCAAGGGCCAACATCTTGGAATCCCTCTAGGCTAGGGGTTTAAGGCTCTTGTCTTTTTGTGTGTTTTTTGAGAGGGGGGTTAGGGTTTAGGGTTTTTGTTGTGTGTGTGTGTTTTTTTGGGGAGGGGTAGCGCACAGGGTTAACCCTTACTAAGGGGCCTCCAATTGTGTTTCTCCTCACCCTTGTACATAGATCTTTACACTGCGGATCCTAGTTTGGTTGACATGTTTCCAGCTGCTACTCAAACTCCGATCTCAAAACCTCCACCCCTAAACCCTATAAACCCTATATAAGCCCTAAACCCTAAACCCTAAATCCTAAACCCTATATAATCCCTAAACCCTAAGCCCTAAACCCTATATAAGCCCTAAACCCTAAACCCTAAACCTTTTTGAGTTTGGTCGAAGACAATAACTTCAGGCACTCCGAGACCCGAATCGTCAGTTCCTGAACCGTCCGACCCGATACAACCCTGGGGTTTCCAGGGGGCTTAAGGTTTTAGGGTTTAGGGTTTAGGGTTTAGGTTTAGGGTTTAGGGTTTAGGGTTTAGGGTTCAGGGCTTAGGGTTTAGGGTTTAGGGTTTAGGGTGTTAGGGTTTAGGGGTTTTGGGAGTTTAGGCCAAGTTTAGGGTTTAGGACCCCGAGACTCGTGATGTTGAAACCTTCCTGAGCCGCAATCACTGCAAAAACACCAAATCCGAATCTCCGATTTAAGGTTTAAGGTTTAGGATTTAGGGTTTAGGGTTTAGGATTTTAGGGTTTAGGGTTTGGGATTTAGGGTTCAGGGTTTAGGATTTAGGGTTTAAGGCTTAGGGTTCTCAAAACTCCTGCTCCCAAAGCCTAGGAATCCTTCGCCCGAAGTCCTCCAACCCGGGCAGCTCTGCGTCCCTGAACGTACGGTTTAGGGTTTAGGGTTTTTTTTGAGGGTTTAGGGTTTAGGGTTTCTTGACAGAGCGCTCAAATCTACAAGAAAGGTACAACCCTAAACCCTAGACCCCTAACCTTAAACCCGTAAGCCCTAAACCCTAAGAGAACAAGCGATCCAGGGAGCAAAGCACAGCGAGCCTTCACACTATAAGAACCGGTAGGGTTCTTTGCCTACTCCACCTTAAACGCTACGAGGCCCAAAACACCCCTTCAAGCCTTTCCAGCGCCGCCAGCAGGGCCAGGAACGTCTTCGCGGTGTGCTCCCACCCCCAATACACGTCCTCTGGGGTCTGAAACTTACTGCCGCAAAAATATAACAGGTTAAACTTTCAGATTACTACCAAATTATAAGAACCCAAAAAGCTTAAAGGTTGGGTATTGGAGAACTAAGGAAAACGTAGAATGCCCCTACTTCGGTTTTGGGTTTAGGGCCTGTTTAGGGGCTTCGGGTGAAGGGTTTAGAACTCAGTTGTTCGACAATCCAACTTTTGGAGGACCCATGTTCAGGGCTTTGAAAGAACCAGCTTTTCAATGAACTACTGTAGGGGCCTGAATAATTAGAATTCGGTTTTGGGCTATATTATATTTGTAATAAGGAACCCCCAAAATAATATAGGTAATCATCAAGGCCTGTATAGTACCTGGTTCCTAAACTTGTTCGGCACAGGTTTCTAGCGCGTTGGCGCCCGTGGTTCCCGAAAGTTGACCCCAAGCTTTGTTGGACTTTATGGCAAACATGCAATATAGGGGTCCGAATAGGAATAGTATCTCCTCATGGCTCCCAGTTGATAGCCTTATTCTAGTTATTGAGGCCCGTTGAGGTTGCCGATTTAGCGTTGGCTCGAGAGACGGCGCTGCAAGGATGTGGGAAGGGTTCTTTCCACCAGCGGGCCTTCAAACCGCCACAGACGACCCGCAGAGGCCTAAAAACAAGCTTTCACTGGAGAGTGGACCTCCCCATAGACCCCAAGGCAAACGAGTTGTTCATCGGGGTCTAGGCCAACCAGCCTAAACCCTAAACCCTAAACCCTAAACCCTAAACCGTCAACCCGACAAAACGAAAGGTTCCCGCCATCCGAAAGTTGACTCTTGTTGTACCTGGCTCGGGGGAGTAGGGTTAATGGGTTATACAAGGATTTTTGCTTGTAGAGTTCAACGCTTAGTATAGGGGCCTGAGTAACTAAAGAATAGGGATCTGGGGTATATTGTACTAGAAAGAAAAAATAAGGAACCTCCAAAACAATATCGGCAATTATTAAGGCCCCTATATTGCGTTATATAGGTTATGTAGGGTTTAGGTTCCGGGTGTTAAAAGGGTTCGGGGTGTACGGTTCTGGGCTAAAGAGGTTTGGAGTTTAAGTTAAGAAGTTTAGGGTTTAGGGTTTAGGATTTAGGGTTTAGGGTTTAGGGGTTTAGGGTTTAGGGTGAAGAACCCTGAACTAGTTGCTTGGGCGTGCTGCGCTGAAGGCTTAGGAGGGGAGAGAGCTTTGAAATTGCGCTTCCCTTTGGGATGAAACATACAGTTAGGGGGTTAGGGTTTAGGTTCCCGCCATAAAGGACCTTTTAGTAGTTTAGGATCCCAAAATAGGAGATATAGCACATTCAAGGGAATCTGATTAAGAACAACAACTCTAAACCCTGAACCGTGAAAACAGTGGACCCAGCTTCGGGTGCGGTGAGCTCAAGCTGCAGTAATGTAGGGGCCTTAACCCTAAACCCTAAACCCTGAACCCTATACCCTAAACCCTTAATAGTTAGAATAGGAGTTTTCGGGCGACCTGTAAAGTGCTGCCGACCAGCTGCTCGTGAGAAACGCATGCTCCCAGAGGGTAGGCTATGAACTTCCGAAGCTGCTTAGGGTTTAGGGTTTAGGGTTTAGGGCGAGCCATTGCAGCAAAAGCACAGGGTTCTGGGCTCCTTTATAGTATAATTTCTTAATGAGGGACTCTAACAATGATATTGGTAATTATTCAGGCCCCTAAATTACCAAGGAAGCCCTGACACGGAAACATCCGCGAACATCGACAGCCACGTCCTCCAGGTTGGGAAGCACCTTGGCTCTGCAGTGAGTCTAAACCCGCCTAAACCCTACCTGTAACCGAAAAGACCTACCTTTTAAAGGAACTATATATAGAAACTCTGTATATATATATATATATATGTACCCTGAACCTGCCCTTTGGCTAGGGTTTAGGGTTTACGGTTTAGGGTTGCGGGTTTAGGGCTGAGGGACCAAATCCCGTTGCATTACATGTCATGAATGTAAGGGCCTTAATAATTAGAATAGGGCTTTGGGCTCCTTTATAGTACTACTAGAATACGGAACCCCAACAGTCATGAATGTAGCGGCCTTAATAATTAGAATACGGTTTTGGAGCCCATTATAGTAGAATTATGATAAGGAAACCCCAAAATGGTATAGGTATCTATTTCGGCTTCTACATTATAAGATCCTTAGGGATTAGGGCTTACAGGGTTCAGGGTTTAGGGCACATGTCATAACCCATCGAGATTTTTACTGCCAACAAAAATCGGCGCAATAATTCCAAGGAAAGCCCCCTGAGGGTTTAGAGTTTAGGGGTTTAGGGTTTTAGGGTTTGGGGAAATGGGGGTTTAGGGTTTAGGGGTTTAGGGTTTAGGGTTTAGGGGTTTATAGGGTTTAGGGGTTTTAGGCTTTAGGGGTTTAGGGTTATTGCAGCCAGGCTTCCAGCACATCCCCGTGAGCGCGCTGCTCCTCGAGCACCTGCTGGTCGATGTCCTTCACACGGGCCTTGAAGGTTCGAAAATGCTTTCAAAGCTACAGGGCCAGCTAATGTGGGCTTAGGGCTTAATATAGGGACCGAAATAACTACCAATACTATTTGGGGAGGTTCCTTATGATGATAAAAGTGTAGGAAGACCTCAAAACCCGATTCTAATTATTAAGGCCCCTATATTAGGATTAACCTAAACCTTAAACCTGATAGGGTTTAGCCGATTTTGGTTATGGCTTGGGTTTGCGGGGGATGTTGGGTTCGCGTTCATATGGGGGTCTGAGTACTTAGAGTAGGTTTTTGGGTACAGTATACTCTGGGTTTAGGTGTTTGGGGTTTAGGGTTTAGGGTTTAGGGTTTACGGTTTAGGGTTTAGGGTTTAGGGTTTAGGGTTTACGGTTTGCGGTTTACGGTTTACGGTTTACGGTTTAGGGTTTACGGTTTAGGGTTTAGGGTTTGGGGTTTGGCTAGGAACAGCACTGGTACTTCTTCAGGCTTCCACGCTAAGTTCGGGGGCTCATCTTCTTTGATCCCCTAGAAGGTAGGCAAAGCATCTTCTGGAGATCCCATCAAAGCCTATAAAGGAACCAAGGCTTGAGGGGTTTAGGGGTTTAGGGTTTATAGGGTTTAGGGTTTAGGGGTTTAGGGCTTAAGGTTAAAGGCAACTACAGGTTGGGAGTTTAGGGTATATAGGGCTTCTATAAGGCTTCCATAAGGTATATAGACCTTCTATAAGGCTCCCATAACGGTAACTACCCACCTGAAAATGTCCTAGAACAAAGGCCCATAAAGGAACCAAGAATCCGAGGACACAAAGCAAAGAAGCACCCAAGAGCCTTCTAGACAAAGGGTGCTGCTTGTAAAGCCAGATGAAGCTCTGAACCCCTAAACCCGAAGCCCCCAAGCCTGAAGTTAGGGGAAACTACGGGGAGTTTAGGGTATATAAGCCTTCTGTAAGGCTTCTACAAGGTACATAGACCTCCTATAAGGCTCCTATAACGGTAACTACTCACCTGAGAATGTCCTAGATGAAGACGCTCTTCCAGCCTATGCGAACGCCTTCCTGGAAGCAGTTTTCTCCTCCGCATCTCCACGTCAGCCAGCCTCCTACATCCTGAACTAACCTTAAACATCCGGCCATAAATCCACAAAACCCCTAAAACTTCAACCTCTGTGCCGAAAATCCCAATTTCCGCCCTAAACCCTGAACCCCAATTTCCGAAACCAACATCCTGGACCTGCAAGCCCTAAACCACCCCTCAAAGGGAGCCCAAACAGGACGCAGGCACATATTTCAGGGTTTAGGGTTTAGGGTTTCGGGTTTAGGGTGCAACAGGGGTTAGGCTTCAGGGCTTAGGGCTTTTATATAGAAGGGGGCAGAATTTGCAGATTCCAATAGGCTATGAAAGTTTTCGGAGGTCATATAGAGGGGGCAGAGCTAACTAGGCCATAAAGGTATCGGAGGCCATATGGGTGGTTCTCTAAATCAGGGTCCCTTTGTAGGTCCCCAATACAGTACGGGACCCTAATTTAGAGAACTACCCATATAACAGGGGATATCGATTTCGTTCGTTATGTGAGTTATGTGACTGCGCCTCTCGGGTCTCTATGGCAGAGGCCGGCAAGTTGGAACATCGAAGGGGAAGGTGCTAACCCAGAGACTCCAATATGCCTTAATTAGGGAGTATACCTTAAACCATATTAAGGATCCTACTATAATTTAAGGAATATTCCTGAA
>CAJNDV010033132.1:0-26813 GCA_905221635.1 Symbiodinium sp. CCMP2456
CCGCTGAGCAATACATGCACTACGTGCTCTAGCTGCTTTGGCACCGGGCCTCTCGCAAGGCCCAAAACAGCCATGCTCCGCTCAGCATGCTTCTTGTTTCTAGGGGTTCTACTACCCTTACCATGTGCTGCCGCGCCGGTACAAAAAAGGTCGCACTGCGTGCTCTGCCTCCTTTACTGTGTTCTCTTTGAGTGCTTGACCGCCAGGTACTCCTTACCCTGCACCTCGCGCGGTGGGGGTTTGGCACTGAGCAGAGGTGCATGAAGGGCGTACTGAAGAGGGGGAATAGCTTTCCGGCATCGCCTTGCCCAGACACAAGTCTCTGCCTTCAAACGCAACGCACTTCTATGCACCGTCTGCGGAAAAAGAGCGTTCTGCAATACGTAGAGAACGCTAGCTGTGAGTTTGTCTTTTGTGTCAGCTGTGTTTTCTAGGTAGTGACTGATTCGCGCCTTTGCTATATCTTGGCTCTAACCTAGAAGTCACAGCTTTCACACAGGGCAAAGCATTGCCTTCTTTTTCTCACCCACCCTCCACTCCCTGGGGGAATAGCTTTCCGGCATCGCCTTGCCCAGACACAAGTCTCTGCCTTCAAACGCAACGCACTTCTATGCACCGTCTGCGGAAAAGGAGCGTTCTGCAATACGTAGAGAACGTTCACGTTTCAAGTTCCGACAGAGGTTGAGGAAGGCTTTAGGATGTGGGGCATGAGGGGGTTTAGGGTCAGACAGGCTTTCCAAAACATGTTTGCTCTCGAAAAACGCATTGTGCACCGGAAACCAATGTTTCCTGCGAAGGGGTCCATGGTTTGTGAGAACCATGATTGGTCTTTTATTTTTTGCACTGTGTCTTTTTTGGTTTTTGATACAGAAGCAGTTCGTGGGGGCTTTTGGTTTTAGGGTTTAAAGCTTCAAGGATGAATTTGGGTTTCCGGGTTTGCAGGGCTTAGGGTTTAGAAGGTACGGTTGTTGATATTGGCTTTTCGGGTTTTGGGATGTGGTTTTAGGGGTTTAGAGGGCTCAATTTGTTTTGCACATGCGCTGGTGGGGTCCAGGGCCTAGAGGGTGTACGGTTTTGGGGTTTAAGGTGTTTAAAGCGGCGTAGGATTATCAGAGGTCTAAGGCTTAGGGTTTAAAGGGGCTCGGGCTATTAAGCCTCAGGGGTTTCGGGCGTTGTAGCGTTCTGTGGAGCCGGATGCGGCTAAGGCCCAGGGTCTCAGGGCTAGGAAGCAGGTCCCCGGAAATTGGAATTTCGTACCAGCTTAGCTTTGCCGCAAAGCCCAAATCTATTAGTTCTCCAATGGATAAACAGACTCAGCAAATTTTCGCAGCATTGTCTTGGAGAAGACAATTCTGCAACTTGCGATTTGGTAAGTTGGAAATAGTCGTGGAACGTCACATCCAGAGAAGCAATCGGTCCGGTATGCCAAAGGTGCGCGGCACCTGCGATGTGAAAATAGTGCATAAACTAAGCCAGCCAGATTCGCAAAAATAACATACAAGCTCGCATACATGTATTGCGCCATGTGCGTGATGGTGGTGCTTGCAGACATCCCGCATTTTCATGTAGGGCATGATGATCTCGCAGTTCTCGTGTTCATTTGTCGTCAGTTGTGTTTCGCAAAAAAAATCACGCATGTGATGAGGTCTTCCCTGCCTAGAAAGTCAATCATTGGTTTAGCAGTTGAGCAATATCAGGTTGTTTCCGTTGGTCCAGCCTGGCTCATCATCTCAGTTTTCCCTAGGGACCGGGTGCACCGCCGTCAACTGCTCGAAGCCGAGCTTGCGATGTTTCCAAGTCAGCATTCAAGTCAAATCTTGTTGAGGCAGTGTATGTTCGCTTGCTGCTGCGCGGTCGCATTTAGCTCTTATGGGTGCTCTGATTGTGACTGCTCTGCGTGGGAAGGCCAAGCACATGGAGACAACCAGGCACGGCAAAGCACTGCTGTTGATGTGTTGCGGGCTGAGCTAGCTGCGGTCAGCCGCAACAGGCGGAAGTTGTCCATGCACAAATTCCAGATCCTGGCGTGAAGGACACTTCGAGTAGTAAATCGTGGAGTTTGAGCTTGGGTTTTGGTGAGGAGGGGAACCAAATCGAAGCTCGACCGTGCCACACGCAGCGGTGCTGCAGTTGGTGTTGGAAGGTCAGCCGTGTAAGCTTCTTGATCGAGGGAATCGAGGGCTGGTGCAGGAGTTCAGAGATGCGGACAGCACCGTGTCATTCCGTCACCCGCTTGCTGAGGTATCCAAACGGATCCACCTACACTGGTGAATGGCTGGGTGCCCACAGACATGGCAACGGTGTCCAGGCCAGAGCTTGTGGCTTTCACGTCATGACGTGAAGATCTCATTCCTGCGTTTTGCAGGTGTGGCCTGATGGTGCTCGCTACGAAGGCAGCTGTTCACAGTTCTGTATAGGATGACAACTGGTGAAGGCATGTAACCCCTCCAAAAGCCTGGATGCAGGGAAGTGGGCCAATGACAAGGCCCATGGTTGGGGCCGATTCGAGCACACAGATGGCGACATCTACGAAGGAAATTGGAGTAACGACAAAGCCCACGGGCAAGGCTCCTGGACTACAATGAAGTGATTGATTATAGAAGGTGTTCAACTTCATGTCAGAGCCTTACATGTGTGTCGAAGGAACATACACCCATGCTAGCGGCTCCAAGTTTAGCGGCGAATGGAGGGACCGGCATGAGGGTGCTGGCTGAAGCCGATCTTTCCAATTCGGCTCTGCCTCAAACTCAGTGCAGGATGACAAGCAGCATGGCTTCGGCGAAGAAACCTGGCCTGATGGTGCGCGATATGTTCGGGGCCCAGGTCAAGTGCTCTCTGATGTCGCAATACCGGATGCATTCATAAGCAAACTGAGGTCGGTGATTATTCGAACGGTCTGAAGTGCTGAGCTTGTTGTTCATTGCCTTCTTGCAGCTTGTGCACATGAGTCTTGGCAGATGCTGTTTTCTGAGGTCTGGGAGAGGTGATTTCACGTGGGCTGACGGATCCAGTTATTCAGGCTGCAACCTGCTCAAGTCACCGTCGCAGCAGACTATTCTTCGACTTGCCTGTCAGGTCAGTTCTACGAAAACGATCCTGGACGGCAGTACTAGTAACCAGAAACGCTGCCTGGCCGAACGCTCGTTCGACTGCAGCTGAGGATATTCACGGCGAGGGAAAGTACAGTTGGGAAGACGGCCGCGTCTATGAGGGCCAGTGGGACAAGAACCGCATGCACGGTGTGGGAAAGTTCCGATGGGCCGATGGGCGCATCTACGAAGGTGGCCGCCTGGCTGCAGAAGGCATCCGCTGTCCGGCTGTCGGGCTGTGGTCCGTGCGCGGAAACCTGAGCAGGCAGTGTGCAGAGTTTTGCCCTAAGGCTACGTCAACGATCAGAAGGAGGGCCGAGGTAAATTTTCTTGGCCCGACGGACGCTCTTACGAGGGACAGTGGGCGGAAGGCAAACAGTGTCTCGGCTGCCGCGACTTGGGGAGGTTTGTTACAAGGAGAGAGAGTGGCATAGGGTCTTAGGGGGGCTCAGGGGGGCTTAGGGGTGTCCACGCCACCTGAAGAAGCTGAGGCACGGCAGTGGTGTTTTCACAAATCAGAAAGGTGAGAGAAAAGCGGGGGAATGGCTTAATGGAAAGAGACAAAACTGATGATGCCGTTTTTCAAGGCGTTCGTGCCTTACAGCAAGCCTGTGTCCGATGTCGAGGATGTCACTTTCCAGGCCCGAAGGTCGAGAGACCCTCCGAGTCTCCGGCCTGTGATGTAAATTTGCCTCCTGCGAATTAGCCTGCAGCACACAGCTGTACTGAAGCGTGAGAACACGGCTATGGCTGCCACGCCCAAAGAGGCCCGATCGAACACTTCTTGGCCCGGCTGAAGCCTTTGCCAGCTCTGGATCCGAAGACTTCAGCCGTCACGACGAAAAATAAGACGAAACCATTGCTGTGTGCGTCTCGTCGACACTGCCGAATGCTGGTACAATGTTGTTGCGAACAGGGTTGGCCTTTCCGCTTGCAGTGTACTGGAACGCGTGCTAAACTAGTGGCTTAGTGATTCACCTGGCCCAACCATGACTGTCTCGTGGACGACAGTCACATTGACCTTGTGACTGTCGTCCACGATACATGCATCTAGATGGCTGCACGTCAAGGCCAGTGCAGCAGAGCCATGAGAACTCAGCGCGAGATATGTGCTACGGGTTCACAAGCTGCATGTCCATGACTTGCCTTCTGTTAACTTTGTCTCTTGTTTTTGCAAGTGGTGGCTCTTGTGCAGGTGTGCAGGGGGTCTGCTTCCTGGCAGCCTTGACCCTGGGGCGTCTCGTCTGGTGACGTGCTCCGGTCTGTGTCATCGTTGTCGGAGCGATGCAGGTATGTGCTGGGGTATCTGCACGGCATCAGCACCGGCACCCCTTGCCAGCCTTGCCAGAATGAACACGAGTTGAAGCTCAGCAGCTCTGGCCCTCTAACGGAGCAATCTGCCTCCTCCAAGCGTTTTGCCAAGGACTTGGAGCGAGCTCACAACCCTTTCGGCAGATCCCGAGGTTGCCGAAGGTGCCTTGTCCATGGGGTCTTGCGAGGGCCTACCAAGGCCCAAGGCAGGCGAAGCCATCGCAGCCTTTGCCAGGTGAGACGACCTGGCCGCAGGCACGGCGCGGCAGGGTGCAAGAAGCCCGCTCGGCCTCAGCTTTGGGTTTTGACCTGGAGGAAGGACCACTTCCAGCTCCCGCAAGTTACAGCTCCACCCCCAAGAGAGGCAACACTTTCGATTCTTATCGCAGTAGATTTCATTGCCAGTGCCGCCAGATCCTGGGACGACGGGCAAGAAGTGTTCAGAGCCCGAAGCTCGTTGCCTAACCGCGACTTGGTGCTGGGGAGCTCAGCCTGGATCATTTCTTGCTGATGAGGTTTGAGAATGTCGATGTGCCGCTGGATGTGGGCACCCTGGACCTCTCTTGTGAGCTCTGGCAAGTGCGTCCAATATCGTCCTGTCTGGTTCGGGAGCATGCCCGCGTATGATCCGCGAGTGCACTTTGCACGCCTGCTATCCCTTCCACTCTGAAGGCAGTGGGTGTTCGACGCGCTAGAATTAGTGGGAGAACATGCACCCTTCAGGTTGGGGCTTCAGGATTCAAACAAGCAGCTCTCTTTGAAGTCTATGTCTGCTACTTTGGCGTCGCTTTCCAGTGCCCTGGTCAAAACAGCGTCGTATCGAGTTGCCAAAGCGTTTGAAGCTTTTCGCGCTGGGCCGGGGTGTGTCCACACACCAGCATAATTATGCATGCAGTGTCCGTAGGTTAACGGCTTGCGCTTAGATTCGTCGCAGTCTTGACCGGGCCCGTTGCAAGTTGTTTCTCGCGGACCAAACTCTTCAAGCAGTAGCCGAGCTGGCATGACATGCGGACTCAGGGTTGGCCTGTGCAAGTACGAGCTTCTGTCGGGGAAGCCTTGTATGGTGCGCATCAGACCAGAGTTGAAAGCTGTATAGATTTCTAGGCAAATGCCTTCAGTGACGAGGTACTGGATGGGCACAGCGCTTCTTGAGGCAGGTTTGAGGGTTCAGGGTTTTGGGTTTAGGGTTTTGGGTTCAGGGTTTTGGGTTTAGGGTTTTGGGTTTCGAGCTTACATGGTTTAGGGTTTAGGCTTTTGGGCTTTGGGCTTGCAGGGTTTGGGGTGCTTCGTGGCCTCCCTTAGAGGCCTGGGGTGGGGGGGGTCCAGAAACTAAAGAAGCAACCATTAGTCGCCCCAAATCTGGAATATTTTTTTTTGGGCCTCGGGGCTGGCTGGAGGCTTCCCGCCCTAAGGCACTGGCCCTAATTCCTCAAATCCGGTACCCTTCGAAAGTCTAATATTGCTGTAATTTACTTCGCGCCATATTTCAAACGATATATGATAACCCATGTGCGTGTACATGTTGAACCGTCTTTTGTGAGTACGAAGCAGCCAAATCTCTCAGATCTGCGCAGGGAGCATCAGTTTCCGCGTGACTGCACCGACAAGTCCTTTGTAGAGCACGGCATGTCTTGGACTCAGAGTATCCACTCGAGTGCTGTAATGCATGCCATGGGAGCGAAGGTATGGAGGAAGGGCGTGTTTCTGCCCTAGGTTTCGATCAGGCATGGGCTCCAACATCCACATCTCCGCTGATCCCTGTCCGCACTTCTCAGACTGAAGACTCCTGGCATCCATGCGAGCTGTGGACGCGTAGATAAGGCGGTGCTGGCTTTTGCTTTGGACAGGGGAAGCATCTACCTCTGGCCGCAGGAGAGGTGCTCGGGAGAGTTCGTTTGGGAATTGGTTTGGGGATTGCCTGTTTTTCTTTTTCTGGGAGGACGATTGGGCAAATCCATGGACCAGGGGGAAGCAGAAGGGCTCTACCGTCGAGTGCCCTGGAGGTATAAAAGCCACTTCCTACGAGCAAGCATCTCAGTTTCCGCAGAGCGGGTGCCGGCGTTATGCATCATCGCCATGCAGCTGAATTTGCCAAGATGTTACTTGAAGCCGGTAAGCTCTTGCACGCCGACGGGGAAGGGTCCCAGGCGCTCTTGTTTTTCTAGTGTCAGCTGGTCCGGCCGACTGCACCTTTCCGTGAGGTTCATTGGGGTGAAGCGGGATCGGGGTAAGGAAGAGCTTCGAGGCACTTGCACGGAGTGGTGCTGCCTGGCGGGCCTTGCGGGCCTCGCATCTCGAGGCACGGAGGTGGTCCCACGCGTCTTCAAGGAGTTGCTGAGATGCTCCAGGCACCAACGGCAGTAACCTTCAACACATGTCTCACGGAAGCACTGAAGCTGGAGGTACCCGAAGAACTACTGGATCAAGTGGTGGCGAGCACAGGCGACTTTATGATATTGTATGCTCATCCGGTCATGAACATTAGTGCTGAAGCCCCTGTTGAGACAGCGGCTTTCCTGGTGCGTCCCAGGCACGGGCATCAACGCTGCTTTCGAGCTGTGGTCAGTAGAATGCCAGACATGACATGATCTGTAGCTGTAGAAGCCTGGTGCAAGTTCTTCTACGCTGGACGAGCTGCAAAGCCTCCGGAAGGGAAGCCTTGTCGGTGAGATGCAGGAAGGGACCGAAGGGGATGAGGAATCTCCCTTCTGTTCTGCAGCGCGCCCTCCAAAGGATGCGGTGCTCGGGAGTTACGTGCGCCACGGAGACAAGTATTATGAGGCTGCACTGTTGGGGAAGAGTAGCCCGGAGGGTGGTGATAGTTGGGGGTTTATTGACCGTGAGCAGTGCTGAGCAAGTGTAGCTCGGATTGTTTACTTCGTGCAGCCCCCTCTGGCAGGCAAAAGAGTACGAGTTCAAGGACTACATGCACATCTACTCCTGGATTCTGGGTTCAGATGCGGAGGCGGATGCAGGCGCAAGGTTCGAAGCTTTTTCGTTCGGTGGTTTCAGGTTGAGCGACGCTGCCCAGATTCTTCGCGAATGCTTGCGCCCTTCAAGAAGCAGCTGCCGCGCCTCCGAGCTGCACAGAGGCCCATGTGCCTTGGGCCCGTGCCGGGTTGACGGGCTGCATGGACTCAGTTGCTGTGAAGACTCGTTGCCTATTCTTCTGGCCGATCCATCACCAAAAGTTTGCGGTTTTGGCACAAACTCCGATGAAGGCTGTATCTCGGTTCGGATGACCCAGCTGTCGTGGAGGCTCCCTCCCGCTCCTGCTTCGGAGTTTTACGGTCGTGCGTTTGCCCCGTTTGCTAGGAAGCTTCTCGTAGCTTCTCGTCCCGGCCTCATCCGGGATCGACGACATGCGTGGACTGCACAGTGCGGTCTGAACTAAGGTGCAGTGGCTGCCTGGTGTACATGAATGTCTCTAGACTGTCGAAGAGGCACCGGGGGCAGTTAGAGGGCGTTCTGGCCCCATTAGCAACAAGTCAGCGGGCTCGCTGCACGAGTGTTTTTCACCCGAATCCGTCTACCTCAGAGCCGTCGACCGTAGCCAATACTCCACGTTCCCGCAGCAAATTCCCCACCAGCAGGGCCAGCACAGCAACTCAGCCACCGCAGGCGACCTCTGATGGAGGTACAGAAGCTCCTTGGAGCTAGGCAGATGGTCATGGAATCCTTGTGCGGCTGGCCTGTCGAGGCAGTCAATGCTATGAGAACTCAGAACCAACCAATGCCAGGCTGAACTTGCAGCTACTGATGGAGTCCGATGCTTTTATCTGCACATGGACCTCCAATTGGTATGGGCCTGATCCCGTTTGCCGCAGACTCGCATCTGTGGATCTCGGGCTGTGGTTCTGCCATGTTACTGCGTCGAGGTGCCGGTTGGTCGACGAGATGCGAATGACAGCACCGGCCCTGGCTCACCTACGCACACGCGTGAATGTCTGTGCCTAGTAGTGTCCCAACACTGTGCGGTGATGTGGCGGTGCGTTGCAGAGGTGGCGCTCAAAGCAAACCACCTCTCCTTGGAGGTGAACAAGCCCGGTCCTTGGTCCTTGGAATCATCCAGGCATCGAAGACTGTACAATGCCCGATCGAGGCGCTGTCCTCGCTTCAACTGGGTACATGGTGGGGGCGCAGAAACGCCGGACTACCGTTGACGACAATCAGTAGCCAGCTGAAAGCAGCCAGCCAGCAAGTTCCAGCAAGGCACCGGAAGAGGCGTGCTCTGCAAATGTGTCGTCGTTGAACGACCAACAACCCATAGCCCTGGCGGGCTGGCTGCCTATGATCCGGGAAAGACGGGCTTCAGTGCTGCAAAGACGACCTGCAAGACGTGGACATGAGGGGCGTCATTGCAGCCTGAATTTGCTCTGCAAACGAGCCAAGTAAAGGCCGGTCAAACTCCGGGGGCACATGCGCGAGCTCGTCTTGATGGCCCCCAGGATCTGAAGGATGAGGATGCAGAGAAGGCTCAGCAGGGTTTCCTGGACCTCAGGCAAGTGGCGAAGAGGTGACGACCAGGGCCTTCCGATCGTGAGGCCAGCCAGCGTGGATGGTACCAAAGCTGCAAAGGGAGCAATGACAGAAGCGCTAAGAGGCTTTTGCTTTATGGGAAGACAAGAAGCAGCAAGTGCGACGTCGCCTTCTTTCGAGATGCATCATTGTAGATGCTGGGTGGGGCGGCGCCCAGGGTACAACAACCTCTCCCGATGCCGGACCTTTTGCGGATTTGATGTGTCCGGGTAAGATTCTTCCGCCGGAAGATGCCGAAGTTTTGCGGCTCGGAGGCGAGTGAACATGGTAGCAGTTAGCAGGTGTGCCAGGGCGAGGATATGTCCAAAGTGACACTACAAGAGTTTCACGTCTTCAGGGCTGTTCGAGAGCATGATCCTTTGTGTGCCGGAGCCGAGAAAAGACAGCGAGTTCCGCCCCTGCTTCGCAGAGCGATGTGGAGCCATGTTGGTATTGGGAGCCTGGGTGTTTTGCAGCTTCTGGGCCCTACAGCCAAGCGCGGCTAGTGTAGTTCATAATCTGTGGCCGCAGCATGATGCAGAGCACGCGTCGCGGAAGGCACACAGCGAAGCCACCGAAGCCCAGGGCTTTGGCTTTTCCCCTCCGGGCGTTGATCGAGAGGATAAATTCCAACGAAGATCCACCTTGGGCCAGCTATCTTAGCGCTGGGGTTGTTCGTGCAGAGCGATCTGTGCGGCAAGAAGTGGACCGCGTGCAAGATACTCTGCCGCGTTTGCTCGGCGCGCGAAAGATAGAATGCGGGCTGGGAAACCTTAGCAGTGGTGGATGCTGTGGTGGCAGAGACATTGTTTTGACCGGTGGCGTTGCTGGCAGCATTACTGGCGGCATGACTAGTGGCATGACGAGTCTGGTTGGACGCGTCTGGGAGTTGTCGCAGGATTCTAAAGGTTGCCGAGACGTTCAGCTTGCGCTGGAGCAAGCCGGTGAGGATCTTCGGCGCCTTATTGTGGCAGAAGTCGCTGGGCATGTGCTGGATGCCATGCGATGCCCTCATGCGAATCATGTCCTTCAGAAGTGCATCACCTCGTCCAGGCCGGCAACCGGAAACTTAAATTATTGCAATCACTACGGGAGCTGACTGGGTTATTGTTGCTTTGTGGGCGAGCGAATCTGTGCCTCGGAGGCCTCCAGACTGTCAGTTCATCATCGACGAGATCATGGCTTGCAACGGTTTTGTGGAACTGGCCGGTGCCTCTGAGAGGGGGGCCGTGATGCTCGATTTGCCCGGGCCATGACCATGAATTTGTTCCAGGCTGCTCGCCACAAATACGGCTGCCGCATAATTCAGAGGCGATGCCTTACTCTCTTCTCTTTGCACTTGCTTTCCAATTTGTTATGAGGTAAGGTCTTCAGAGTCCGCCTTTTGCGTTGCGCTTTTTGGCTGTCAGGCTGCTAGAACGCTGTTCTACAGCTCAGGCTAGGCTCTGGCTCCCCATGATTTCTTGCGTTCCTCTGCCTCTCCGAGCCTCCGAGGTGGAGTGCGTGGCGAACGCCATCCTGTCTGATGTTAGTGGGATTGCACGCCACCCCTACGGCAACTATGCTGCAGCCTTGGGCGACCTCCATGAGAAGTGCTGTGCTCTTCCGGGGGGTCAGACGGGGCCGTCGAGCGGGAGGGCTTGCGTGTGCGGCCGTTGGCAGGTCTTGCAGAATTTGCTAGAGCATGGTACACCAGCTCATCGTCACAAGCTGGCCGAGGCTTCGAAAGCTTTGCCCAGCCTTCTTTTTGGATGCGAATGTGGTCCTGCAGGAGCTCAGAAAGGAGATCGTGCCCATTTGCCAGGATTCCTTCGGGAGTGCAGTGGTTGCTGCAGCATTGCCTGGCCCCCAAAACGAGAAGCGAGTGTTTAGGCTCTGGGCTTCGCCAAGTTCAGGTCCCAGCTTTGTAAAGAGGATGCGATCTCCCTGGCGCGAGCCATCGTCCAGGACTTCCAACGAAGAGTCGCTCCAGTTTGAGTGGCCAGTTAGCGCTTGCCGAGCTTTCCAGGAACAAGGGCTGCTGACGTTCATGGTCTGTACCTCTGCATGCCTGTACAGGGCCTCTGTTGTGCCTCATGCTCTATGCTCGGTGCACCTCAGCGCGAGCCATGCCTGGCCAGGCCCATGCACGCCACGGCCATTCGGCTGTACGTCTTCTTCTCCAGGCAGGGCCCGGCACGAACGCTGCACGCTGGCGCGGGCGCCGTCGGCGCGGACGCGCTGCGGTTTGCTGGCTCAGCTCCCGGACCTTCGTCTGAGGCCCTGGATGGGCCCGATCTGGCCAGAGCCCGCGAGTTGCTGTGCGCAGAGCTGCCGTCCCTCAAAGTCTCCAGGCCAGGCTAAAGACTTCTCATTGGCTTCGCTCTTGAAATCCGGGCTGAAGGTATGGCAGGATCGTCGCCAGCTGGCTTGATGCAGAGGGCAGAAAGTCTGGTGCAGCTGGACCCTCTGTGCCGGTGCTGTTCCTCTGCATGCCCATGTGCAATGCCGCAGTATGCCGCAGTATGCCGCAGTACGCAGCAGTGCCCAAGTCCAGGCCGCCTGCAGGGCCGCCTGAGGCGACCTGCACGGAAGCTTTCCAACGCAACGAGCTCGGTGAGCCCACGAGCCGCCACGGACGAGACCCGAACTGTGCTTCTCTTCATTCATGACACATCTGAAGATTTGGTTAATCAGGGCATGCTTCGGGCGTCAAGCCGCACATGCTTTTGTCGACCTTAGTGCCTCTGTACCGCAATGTCTCCCAGGTTCTCAGACTGGAGCGATGATTTCGCCCGCTCCCAAGGCAATGCAGAAGCAAAGCACACAAAGGTTTTTGCATGTCTCTGAGGCCTCAACCTTTACACAGTTCACATGTCCATGCTAGCGCCCTCAAACGCGGCATGATGTCTGGAGGCAGGGTGCAAAGCCTGCAGATGTTTCGCTTCGAGTTGTCTCCCACCAGGCATGCTTCGCACAAAGCGGACTGTGCCTTCGGTCTCATGCTATGAGGCATGCGCATGTGACAGGCGTGGTATGGGTATCCTTAGAATCTCGCAAACTGAAGAGATGACGTGTTACGAAGCTGTCACTTCATCCGAAGGCTGTTGGAATATCCGTTATGCATGTCTCCTCGGCTTCGCAGCAGCATCAGCCTCAGAGGTTTTTGTCGGTTTCTCTGACCATTCGGCTTTGCTCTGCACATCTGAGGCACATACAGTGTTCTGCCTCTGTGCCGGTTGGCTAACCTGCCTGTGCGGACCTTGGAAGTGAAGAGAGGAAGGCAAAAAGGGAGGACGGAAGACTTGCGAGGCCAGAGGCCCAGAGGCTGACGGCCGGACATGTGGCTGCCTGAGTTCAGACGGGCGCCCCCCGGCCCTCGTTTGCTCTTCCTCATGCTCATGCTGCTCATGCTGCTCATGCTGCTCGTGCTTCCAGGTCGCAGTGTCTAGTTTTGTGGCTGGCCGTCAGCTGTCGAAAGTCCCTCCGCGACGTGCCAGCCTTACCGCTCTCTGCTTCTCAGCGTATGACGACAAGATCTCTCGCGAGGCACTCTCTGTACAGACCCTTCGGCTGGAAGTGCAATCCTCTGAGAGCACTGTGACACGGCTCACATTCCCCCTGCACAGTGTGCCGCCGTGTTTCCATCCATTTTACGCTTGGAACTGCGAACTCGAACTCGGGCACTTCGGGCACCCCAGCTCGGAAAGCTCGGTGAGTTCGCAGCTTTGTTAGCTCTTTCCGTTTCCGACTCGCCAACTGTCCGTTGGTGTGTGGTCAAGTTTGTGGGCAATGTCTTGTCTAGCTGCAAATTAAGATAGCATGCGGTTGATGCTTCAACTGCATGCAGTCTCTAGCAGAAGCATATGCAAATTTTGGTAACACCTTGTTACGTTCTCTTGGCACATGCTTCTGTTTTTCGCACTATAGTCGTTGCATCTCAAACGCCGCCCGACACAAAGTCGGGAAGTGTATTGAACGCATAGCATACAAGATGTATGAAATGTCTGCACACCCAATCAGATGCAGGGGCAAAAGCGGCGCAGATGGTGTATAGCCTGGCCGCGAGTAGGCCATGTCACGAGAGAGGTCGCCTGCCGCTGCTGCTTTGGCGTCTGCAGCTCTCTTTTTGGTTGCCGCCTGTGGCTTCAGCAAATGGCGGGTTTCATCCATTTGTAGCAAAGCCCCCCACATGGGAGTTTTGAACGTCCAGGCCATGCTGAACTGCATGGGCTAGAGAAGAGAAGTGAGCAATCGGCCGAGGTTTGCAGCTAGGCGACCGAAGCGAAGTTGGCGGGCCCTCCCACGACCTCGCAGGCAGCTCACTCAAGCGTTGGTGGATCGCCAGGGTGTGCCTAAGCAGGCATGAGCACCTGCATCCAGATTACGGAGGGCGTGGTGCCGGGCATCAACCGCCTTGCTACTTGGCTCAAGAGCTGCCTTCTGGGTCCTGGCTGCAGCTGAGCCCGGCCGAGGCACTGAAAGGCCACATGGAGCAGTTTGGCCAGGTGCCATACCCAGACAGAAGATGCAGACATGTGCTGGCGCAAGCCTGCAACCCAGCGTCACGCAGGTGGATCTGGTTCACATGGGCAATCGGCAAAACCCGGAAGAGGAGCCCCCGAAGGCAGCAACAGAGCTGTTTGCAGACGTCTGCAGCCGCAGAAGCCTTTGTCATCTTGTCAGGTTCGCTTCTCGACGCCTGAAGCTGCACAGAGGCTAGAAGGGTAATGCTGTCACGGAAGTGAGAGCACAGGACACACTCCTTCTCCTGCAGGGCGCTGGAAGCCATAAACGCTGGACAAGTTGTGATAGATGGGATGCTCCTCAAGGTGCGCGCTCGTGCAAGTCCCTCAAGCCTCTCAAGCCTCTCGCCGTCTTTCGCCCTCACATTGTCGCACATGAGGCGCAATACATGCAGGGGAAGGGTAGAGGTCGTGGTGCACCGCCCACGGCCACAGAGCGGAATCTGGAAGTCACAAGTCCGGGCCTCAGCTGAAATCTAAAGGCCACTGAGCCGTGCGTGCAGCGAGGCCGTGACCTCTTCCTGGAGCGTGAGCGCGCCCGAGCTCAAGCGAGGGGCGGAGGTGGAGGCTGGCGGCAGTGCATCAGCAGGGCTTGGCCTCGGTGATCGGATTTGCAGGTGGTGGAAAAGAGCGAAGCCGCAGCCGAGATCGCAGCCGCGACCGCCGTCGAAGGCAGAAATGGCCGACGCACTGAGCTGAAGTTCAGCGATGCTCAGAGACGGCATGAGCCTTGCTCAGGCGGAGAAGCAGCGATAGCAGCAGGTCAAAGCGGCGCCGACGCAGCACAAGCAAAAGCCGTGGCAGGAGAAGATGAGTGGTGAGGTCTTGCACCACTTGTCCCCTTGCCAGGATCTTAGCAGTCTTAGCACCTCAGAAGGGATGTCACTTCTCCAGATGGACCTGTGCTTGCATGGTCTCTTTTGTCTGTGCTGATGCGAGGCCGATGCCGTTGAAGCGGCCTTCAAGCTGCGTGCAGATGCGTGCAGAGTCCAGAGTAGACAGGCAGCCAGACCCACCATGAACAACAACACACGCAAAATGCTGGACATTGCTGGGAGGATCAAGGAGGGGATTGAGGTACTCGTAGAAAAAGGTAAGGTAGAACTCAGAAGACGGTGTTCATGTTGACAGTGACCTGCGGCCTTCGTCACAAGACTCTGCAGGCTCCATCAAATCTCCGTAAAGCTAATAGAGCAAGAGTTATGAAAAGACTGTGGGGCGAAACTCCACTTGGGTTGTCGCAAAAACTGCGACACGTTGCGCTTGAGAGAGGCTGGGTGATACACCAGAGGGGCTAGCGCAAAGTTCGAAAACGTGGCGTCAGCTCGGGTTGTCCTCCATGCATTGTGCTGCTCCCTCGCTGTCGCATTCCCTCGCTTTCTTGTTGATGCTTGTGTCTGCAGTTGTCGCCAGCAGGCGGATCTTGAGCGGAGAAGGACAGGTAATTAGTGGGGACACATGTAGACGCTGTCGAACGGAGCAATACTGTAATCAACAGCATGAAAAGGGGGCGCAATCGACACAACCGAGATCCACGAAAAAGAAGTAGCCGGAGTAGGACGCGAGTGTAGCGGCCATGGCGGAGCTGACTGCAAGGCCTCCCCCTTAACAGCTAGGAGGTTGTGCACTCACGCATGTGGAGTGCGGAACAGGGAGCGCCGGCTGGTGCACATGACGTCCAACATCTTCGATGAAAAGGGCTCGGACAAGTCTGTGTATTCAGCCAGCAGGCAGAAGGACCTCAAAGTCGCTTCCTTTACGTCAGTCCTTTGCCCTTCGCTTTCTCGCTTTCAAGGAGCTTCTCGAGAACTTGCGGCAGAGCTACGTGCAGAAGAACGGGGTGCCGGAGGCCATGAACTTGCCCAGGCAGCCGGGCGGGCTCCTGGCCATGCGACTTTGCACCAGACGTGATCGTCACCAGAGTTTCCGTTGCAGGCCGCAGGAGATGAAGTATGCCTTGATGACTGGCAACCATGCAGTGTTGCCAGCAAGCAGGTTCGGGAGCTTTCACAGTCCGTCGACATAAGTTTTTGCTTAGGGTCAGTGCGACGATCAGTGCCCGATACGTGCAATTCGGAGAGCATCGCTGCACACACGGTTGGCTGCAGTGCGGTGAACGGGCCCGGGACAAAGCGGGATGCGCAGTTCATGCCCAAGGTTGGATCCTCGAGGGCCCATTCACCCGACTGCGCGCTGGCCTTGAGACTCAGGAGTTCTGGTCGACCTCCGTGGATTTGAAGTGGCACGACGCCATGGGCCCAGCTCACGGGCTCGTTATCCCAGTGATCTGATCTCGATGCCTGGACGAGGTGCGGAACGAGCGCTGCCGCCACAAGAGCCATGCAGCGGAGCGTGCCAATTTGGATGCCAAGGACTGCTTCAGCCCGAGAAGACATTGATGGCGGATCAGCCGAGTGAGATTCGGGCAATCTGTAGGACAAAAAGATACGGGAGATGTCCTCGGAGCTGTTCCAAAAGGACGCATCTAAGATTTTTCTGCCGCGACATCACGGCTTTGCCGTCCGGCAGGAGCGGCTGGTGAATCGAACAATGGGCAAATCAGATCTCGTGGCCGATGGGGCCAGCCTGACACAGCTTTCTGACTGTGGAGCTTAGAACCCCATGCTATGTCTCAGATTTTTTTCAGATTTCCAACACTGTCAGACGGATTACCTGGCCATCGATTCGTCTCTCCATGAGCAGCACGGAACCGTCCCCGGCGGTGCCACGGGCAGGCAGGAGACCATCAAGCGTCAAAGCTTCGATGCGCATAGCCTGGCCCCGCTTAGCAGGCGCTCCTCTGCCAGCCAAAGGCCGACAACTCAGAGCCCGAGGAAGGGGACTTTCCGCTTCTCCCGTCCATGGTGCCCTCCCGGCCCAGGCTTCAAGCCAATCTGGCTGCTTCGGGGTACAACACCATGCCGCAGCCCGAGGCTCCGGAGGCGCGAAGACTGGAGAGCTCAGCTGCTCAGCTTCCGAGGCTGCTCAGAGACTCTTTTGTATCGTGCAGGTAACAGGGGGCTATGCACAGGAACATCCTCCCAGGCAGCTCGGTTAGCCACACAGTGTAGCATAGTGGGAGCATCTACTATAATATATTTATGTTGCGGGTACATGCGCATACCAGAGTGTATATGTATATGCAATCCCCAGCAATAGAGAAGTGGTTTGCTGGGTGGGGGTACACCTAGGAAGCCATTATCCTAGTCCATTTCAGGATTTGCTCTAACGCCCCTCGCGATGGGTTTGGCATGAGAATGGATGGCTGTACGTGGCACACTCCCAGAATCTATTTTATGAGGCGTGTCGCACAGGGCCCATGTGAAAATGGATTACCCCAGTGTGGAACATCCATTAAACCAATATCCAGGGTCCTCTCAAAGTCTTTGATTGATGCTGCTTGTGCACGCTTGGCTCAGGTATGCTGGTGGTTGGGCATTAGATGTATGCATATATATGTATATGTATGTATTATAGTATATGGGCTAGGGCTTGCCTCTGACTGTGATTGGCCATGCCTCTTTAGGGTAGATGTCCTCGGCCCGTTGGGTTACGTTTCCTATGCTAAAACGACAACTGGATCTCTATAAAATGGCAGCTGTCGGTGTGATTGAATGACACTTATCGGTATGACAACTTACACTTCTCGGCACTGGTATGATAAAATGACTTTTTTTGTCATGATGAAATAACACTTTCTGGTCTCATGAAATAACGTAGGTCCGATAGAGAAAAGCATATCGGTCTGATAAAATGACAGTGGTCGGTATGACAGAGTAGCGACTATGGGCATACAAGGGTCTGTTGCACTCGTAGAAAGGACAGTTGTAAGGAACTGTCTGGGTGTTCGTGATTGACGAGGATACGTACCGGTTTTGTTTGAGAAATGTTGCCGACATAATGCCTTGTTGTTTGACTAGTGTCGCTCTTGCAGGAGATTCGGTGTATTCATGGAAGGAGAAGTGTTGTTTTATGCCGAGGATAAGTATAATTTTTTGACAAGAATCAGTGTTGCTTTATCCAAGATACGTGTAAGGGCCATTTTCATCCAGGGCAAGTATATGTGTATACCTGTACAAGTATAAGTATAGGAATAGGCATGGGTATAGGTATAGTTTTATGGTTATGTGTATATGTGTATATGTGCATATATGCATGTATGTAGGTATGTACGTATGCCTGTACACATATGTATATATCAGATGTCGATGTATGTGTGTATATGTATATACACCACCAAAAAAGGTATATGTAGGCATGTATACCTGGACCAGTCTCTCTCTCTCTATATATATATATACACATGCGTATGTGTTTGTATTTACATTCTGTGTCGATATTCATATGTACCGATAACTAACAGAACACTTTGAGCTTGGGCTCAGCCTTGGTCGCCCCAAGCCCTGAAACCCGCTCCGGAAGGCGACAGCAGCCGACCATGAATACTTGTCATACTTGGGGCTTGGAGTTGAGTGGTGCCTCAAATTGCGCTCGTGGCTCACCTGCACTCGGGGACTGGAAGGAGAAGTGGCAAGGAAATGCGCAACTACTCCGACCTGTTCGGTTCTGAAATGGGCCGCCGTCATGCACCGACGCAGCAGCGCCAGGCACTGCTTTCCGAGATTCATCAAGCCGAACCACTGCTCACCTGTGTGGCAGGACATCATTGGCACATCTACTTGCACTTTCTTGGATCATCGCGGTGAGATTGAGGCAGCACGCCGGGAGGAAGGAAGGCCGAACCTGGATAACTTGTCAAGCGTCTGACAACGCCACATTGACATGAGTGACTTGTCAGGCTAGCAGGTGCCACCACCCCTGCAAACAGGAAGGAGGCCTTCTCCCATCTCACTGTCACGTTATGCAGAAGGTCCCCAAAGAAGGGCTCCCTGACCGCAGGCGGAGATGTCATCGACGCTGCATGGGCACAAGACCCCCAGAGGCCAAAAGGCTCCTGAACTGGAGCAGGCAGCACAAGCCCCACCTCCACCCCCTATTTTCCTTCCTTGGCTCTGTTTGTGTTGGTCACCAGGCACTCGCGGTGGAGCGGGGCGTTTGGGACAGCAAAGAAGGCATGGCGATCAACGCAGAGGTCTCACGTGCCTGCCTCGGCCTGCCTCGGATCGTGCTGAGGGCTTGCCGGTCGAGTTTGCGTGCTGTTGGCCTTTCCTCGATGATCGCCAAGTATCGGCAGAGCATGATTTCGGGAAGTTGCAAAGCATATTTTAGGGTTTCTCTGAGGGCGAGAGTTCGACTGCAGCCGTCAATTCCATGTGCGTCTTTGCACGAACCTTTTTGTCTTAGCCACTGATGTGCATCGCTGGCATGAGATTCAAGCTCTTTTTGTGAGGTCCCTAGATTACTTGTACCATACATCGCGGCCCTGTTTCTCTTGCCGGCCCACGTGATGACGTGCGTCTACATCGACCGCTGCGGCTCAAAGTTAAATGCAAACAACCACTGGGGTCAGATGTAGGCGGAGCTCCACACCTACTAGCATAGAGCGACGTGGCTTCTCTCCGCAGGCCGCCATCGCGAGAAAGAGTTCAACAAGGCGGAAACGTGGTCTTGAATCGGTTGAGAGCCTGAAAACTTGTCTGACAGGACTTCGAGGGTGATGTCTTCCACTTGTCTCGCAAGCAAGACTGCTTGGACTCTTCTCAGGCTCGGTGACTGCTGTTGTTTATCGTGCAGGGCTTTCGTGCCCTTCAAAGGTGAGGGAGAACATTGGCCAGCCGGCACCCATCGAGGTTGCACATCCTTTGGGTCTCATGCCCGACCGCAGACGACTTTGTTGTTGCATCGGGCAGGCACCCGTGTCTCCGAGAAGCGGGAGCGAGCCTCAGCCCGTTGTCAGACGAAACTTCGCCGTCTCTGCATCCTCTGCAGGGCTGGCCTCATGTCGCCGTACTCGCCCACGAGACAAGGGGGTCCTATCCTGACTTGATGCGTCATGATGGCTCATCTGCTCGACAGCATCTTCCCACTCAGGCCCGAGCGCTGCACAAAGAGAGAAGATGCTGCAGTTTGCGAAAGCTGGGGGCTGACAAAGCCTGTTTGGCAGGGCTAGATATGTGCCGCGATCTGCAAGTCAAACATGACTTCTCTCCCGGTCGACTACCCAGCAAGGACACAAAGCTTGCCTCGCTGCAGTGGTGCACTCAATCTGCACTCGGAGCGAGCATGCAAGCATTTCTTGACGGTGTTTACTCCACGCCGATTGTTCTAAGTGTTCCGGGACGAGGTCAAGCATTTTTTCTTGAGCGATGGCACCGTCTCGCGAAGCTTCGCTTGACTGAAATCATGCCACCTCGCCTGCTGGCTGCCTTTCTCTTCGGCACGGCCGCGAGACACTGAGAGCAAGGCTTCCTCCTTGCTTCTGACTTTCTGCTGGGTACGTGATCATGCAAAAGGTCAGTTCCCAATTTTACGACCTGTCCCCGCAATGATGCGAATTCGGTTCCAGTGCTTGGAACTACCTCGGGCCTCGAAGACGTGTCCATCCCAAAGTGCTGGAAGGCACCTTTGTACCCCGTATTTCTTGGTTTTGTAGCAACATGTAGAGAATCATTTTGTATATATGTGCGCACAATGTACTCGCCTCGGCATGCCAATGATGAGAGATGTAGGGACCAAAGAGGCAAAATGCTGGAGCCAGGATGTGTAGATCGCCAGCTAAGAGGTCATCGAGAGTAGCTTGCCGCACGAACATCCCTTATTGCGCAGCCGCGCTCGGCTTGTGAGATGTGTCCGACATGACATGGACACTGCGGTTGCCTGCCACATTCCATACGTGCCTCAGCTCGCATGTGATGGCTGTCGCTTGTTCAGGAGTTGGCATGGGTTGGGCAGCAAAGGTTCATATCAATGAGATGCTGGGTGCTCTTCTGCATCCTGAACCTGGCTGCAGCACTGACTCTCCATGATTCCTCGGACGTAGAAGCAGAGGCGGGACAGAAAGTGGGCCAAATGGGTCGATTGCTGTCGCACTGCCAACCCTTGCTTCAAGGTCAACCCCTCGGGCAAGGTGATGCCGAGGACCCTGCTGCCATGCAGCGCATGCCATCACGGGGAGCGTTTGCGCATAGATCTGCTTAGGAGACATATCATGCGCACTGACAGATCAGCTCTGATGGAGGCCTTCTTCTGAAGCAGGGTTTAGTGACATGCCTGCACGGTGCTGCTCAGCACTCTTGCCGGCACTGCATGAGGCTTCTGTTGCCTCGGACGGCATCGTCAGGTCGCATGCGATAGCCAATACTTCCACAACAGACTCACCCTCTACTACAACTACATCCGAAGAAGAAAAGACTACTTCTAGTGCCACAACCACGGAGACGGATGATGAAGAGACTACATCCGATGCATCCACATCCAAGCGTTCAACGACAGAGGATCAAACAAGCACTGCTGAGGAATCCGATGTGTCCACATCGACAACAAAGGCTAGGCGAACCACCACTACTGAGGAGGTTTATGAGGAAGAGGAGACCACATCTGTCACGGACGAGTCTACATCGAGCCGAGAATCGCGCTCCAAGACCACATCGCCTGGCTCCACTACCACCACCGAGGAATTTGAGGAGGAGGGGACGACTTCAAAAGGACGAACCACGACAACAGAGTCCACGACAGATGCCGAAACGAGTACAACGGCTGCTTCCACAACCGAAGCAAGCTCTACAGAAGCCTTCGGCGAAGAAGAATCAACGACATCACAAGCAACCACCAGTCGGTCAACGACGACCACCCAGGAGAGCACGACATCGAGTTCGCAGGGGGACGAAATAGCTGAAGACCTGGGCTCAGAGGAAGTCTCGTCTACGGAAAGTAGTTCCACTACGACGACAGAGGCAGAGGCGGCAAGTACATCGCCCTCCACCTCTTTCCGAGCTACGACCAAGTCCTCGACAAGTCGGTCGACGACCTCCGTGACCACTCAGCCGGTATACTCCACCACAAGCTTGGTGAGCAATACAAGTACGGCAGCTGTCAGCACAAGTGAGTCCACATCCATGACCACCACGTCGAGGGCCACGACATCTGAGGAGCTTACAACACCAAGCACTGTGACATCAACTACTTTGACCTCAACGAGTACGACCACATCAACCACTTCTTCCTCCTCTGCCTCTACCAACTCCACAACTCCAGTCGCCACCTCTTCCTCAACTTCAACATCGACGACCTCGCCCACAACATCGTCGACGCGAACCTCGACAACAGAAGAACCCTTTTCCACAACACAGATGTCCACGACCAGCAATCGGCTGCTCGCAGTGAATGGCACATCTGGGGAGCCAAGTGTCATGACCTTACAAAAGGGAGGTGCCTTTGGATCTTCGAGCAATGCCTTGACTTTGGAAGCTGCATCGCTGGCCTGCGCAGCAGTTCGAAGCAAGCTTTGCACGACTGCTCAAGTGGAGAGCCTTGGAAGGCATTGGCCAGTCGTAGTCACAGAATGTCACAAACTGTTGTGCCATCCTTGACCCACTGAGGGCTTCCTGGCCAAAGTTCAAGGAGACGCAGCGGCGAGGATCCTTTGCAGCTTGGATATCGAGCTCTGATGGAGACGCGTCAGCAAG
This sequence comes from Symbiodinium sp. CCMP2456, assembly GCA_905221635.1. Classification (NCBI taxonomy): domain Eukaryota; class Dinophyceae; order Suessiales; family Symbiodiniaceae; genus Symbiodinium; species Symbiodinium sp. CCMP2456. Next base: position 22,009 of record CAJNDV010033132.1, read on the forward strand.
AAAGCAGTCAGTAGCACGCGGAGGCCGCCGCATCCCACAGCTCCACCCCTCCCGACCCTGCCCTAATCTCCAACTTGTCCGATCGAGGATGTGTTGTCCAAGTCTCAGATGCAGCCTCTTTGAGCTGCGGACACAGTGCAGCGTCATCGCCTCTCGACGCACTCTGCTTTTGCAGTATCATTCTGTACACATTCATATCATTTGCATTGGCAGAAAGCTCACTCCAGTACGGATCAGGTTTGATGCCCTCTGCTGCAAAGAAGAGGCTTTCACATGTGCTTGTTTAAGGCTCTGTCAGTAGAAAGGCTTTCCTAATGTTCGCTGTAATGCAGCAGGTCGCGACGACAAGCATGACGACAACAGAACTGTCCATTCTCCCTATCCACATCACCAAGAAGCCGGGTGAGCTACCGTTCCAGGATTCAGAAGCCTCGACTACGTGGATGCTGGAGAAGTACGAGACCCCGGTAAACGATACTGCAAGCACAGCGACCTCGCCAGAAGTCCCAAGTACATCGAGCACAACGACTTCAACAACCTTGCCCACAACGACGACAAACACATCCACCACCACAACCTTCACGAGTACAACTGAAACCACGACGACCACGACGTCCACGACCACCGCAACGCTGCCCCCGTGCGTGTACACAGATTGGAATGAATGGCCGCTGCCCGAGAAGGCTGTGAACAATTTTGTGAAAGGCTTGCCAGTCGGTGCCTCGCATGTCACTCGAAGTGCGGCTGCGTGACGCGTGCCTGAGGACAGACTGCTATCCTTTCTGTGAAGGCACGCGAGTAAGAATGCGGCGAACGAACATGGGAGCTCAGATCAATGATCACTGCCTCGGGTGGTTTGAGGAGGCTTCCGCATTTGCACTCTCTGGAATTACCCGCTCCTTTCGAAATTGAACCCGGGCAGGCCAATTGCAGCAACCTGTGCGTGGACTGCAAATGGGATGACTGGCAGGACTTGAGCTGTGGCGAATGCTGGATCCGCAACTGTGGGCTGTGTCAGAGTCTGTCGAAGGATTGGTCGGACACCTGTCCCGATCAGAGCGTTCATCAGCAAGGAACCCGGACGAGGTACCGCTGCAACTGAGGGATGTCTGCAAACGCCAGCAAATGTACTTATCGCAGGATTCGCGACAACACACCACAGAAAGGCGGAGGACAGCACTGTGAGGGTGACTCCATGGAGACGGAGGACGGCGGTTGGAAAGAGAGCTGCGCACTTGTCCTTTTCATTCATTGTCGGCCCTGTGCAGAAATGCCCCATTGACTGCTACTTCACGGATTGGTCGGACTCTGGGTCGCAAGAGTTCCGAGATGATAGGTGCACTGCAACCTGCCGTGAGCACCAGGGTCGAGCTGACATATCAAGATGTTGCAGGACTGGTCATCATGCCCACCATGTTCAACCTCAGCCGTGTCGGTCAGCACCCGCCAGATGGTAGAGGTACGTCAACGCAATCAAGCAGTGTCAGCATTAAGCCTTTGCCGTGTCTTTTCACATCGACAACATTCGGTGTGTCCTCTGCAGGCTCAAAACGGAGGACTTCCATGCTTCGAGACGCATAAGGAACAGACCAAGAAGGAGAAGATATGTTCTCCAGACCTGCACATGGCGCATGCTTTGTTGGCACCGTTTGGTGCTTCGTCTAGGCACAAGCTTGCAAAATCACGTTCCAAGGTTTCGATCCTACTTGTCGAAGTCCTTGTACATGGGATGACTGGAGGGAATGGTCGGTCTGTACAGCCACGTGTGGAGCTGGGGGCACACGCCAGCGGCAGAGGAACTATCGTCCGTCCTCAACGCCAGGCGGGTGTTGAGTTGAACTTGCGTGTCTATGCAGTATGTAGCCGCGACTGTTGCCAGGAGTTCACTGCAGAGGTGTTGACAGAGATCAGCAGGACTGCAGTCTACCACCATGTCCGACCACTTCGACCTCAACAACGAAGACTTCAACTACTACATCAACATCCACGGCAACAGAGACATCCACTACGACAACAACATCGATTACAACGACCTCCACCACAATTACACAGACAGAGACAACAACCACAACGACATTGACAACGACAACGACTGCCACTGCGACCGAAACCACTACCGTGACAACAACCACCATCACGGGCACCTCGACTACAACGACCTTGACCAAAACGGATACGACCACGACTGTCACTACAACCAAGACAACGACAACCGTTACAACCACGGACACGACCACAACTGGAACCACAACCTCAACGACCACAACTGTCACCACGACACCTGCGATAAGTGATGCACCAGTGTTTGCGACTGGAAATGTCAGCGGATTGGCTGGGCTTCCCTTCAGCAATGCATCAAACGGGACCTCTGACTCCCTGGGCAGCGCTCTGGCTCCAATGGCGGAAAGTGCCACCACAGACTCCCCTACCACCACCACTGTCACAGTGACTACCACTACGACCACCGCCACAACTACCAGCACGACGTCGACGTCCACTGGTACCAGCACGACGACAACAAACACAAAAACGTCGACAACAGAAACAAGTGCGAGCATCGTCTCCAGCAGCATTGCAGCTGCATCGACGACACAACCGTCCAAATCAGCCAAGGCAGATGACATCAATAGCACCGCAGCATCCATGGAGATCTTGGATAAGCTAGGCGAGGCTGGTGTGCTTAACAAGTCAGGTGGCCTTCCTTTCACTCCGAAGAGCGGAGAAAACAGCACGGAAGCAGTCATACAGACCATTGTTGGCGCCCTGGAGAATCGCTTGAGCGCCAAGCCTGCAGCTCCCGCAGCTCCCTGCAACCTCAGCAAGGCGCTGAAGGAGGCAGAGGTGGCAAAAGTCGAAGCAGCCAAGGAGGCGAACGTGGCGACAGCGACTCTGACAACTCCTCCTGCGAGCACCTCTGTGGAGCTCCTCCGGTCGGGTGATATGCTCATCAAGCGTGGAGATGAGGTCGAAGTCGTCAAGGCTGCCGTGCCCAACGTCACGAAGTCTGATAGCACGACGCAGCCGTACCCCGCACAGAGCATGCTGGAGACGCACAGCGCGTTGAGTGGTGTTCACCCAGTTGAGCCTTAGCGGCCTCGTAAAAGTCTTTGGTTTCATGTGCCAGTTTCCATGTAAAATATCACCTTGCTGTTCAGCGCGGGTCAGCCAACCAGCATGCTTGACGCAGAAGCCTTTCCCATCCCGTCTTTACGCCGGTGTCACTCGCATGCAGGATGCAGGATTGCTTGGCTTAGTTACTCAATGCTGGTAGGTTTGGCAGCGGCAGAACATTGTCCTGCATAGGAGCCATACTGCAGACAGCAGAGCCGAAAGTACCTAGAAGGTGAGGGGGCAGCAAGGAAAGAAAGTCGTTGTCTTTAGCGCGGAGAGCTGCACTTACTGCACTCCGGTATTATAAAGCCATGGCAAGGCAGATAGTCCAGCCGACATGTTTCCACTTTTGGACCGGGGCAGTGTTCTGCGGAAGTCAATGGCAGGCAAATTTTGGACGCCTTGTTGACAGCGTGTTTTTCACAACGGTTGCCCTCTTCATCAGCGGATTTGGCTTGTTCTTGTCCGCTGCATAGATTGCCTGGCAGTTGCCCCGAAAGCGAAAGCAAAGTCACTGAGGTTGGGTGAACTCTACAAGAATGTTGTCCAGCAGGAGGCCGATGGTGGTGTTCCTGCCAACAGCAGCTTTGTGATCTGGAATTCTCTTGTTCAGGCGAAGAAGCTAAGCAAAGTTGCTGGTGTGGTCGCCAGGCTTGCCAGAGTTTCGAAGCTCGTCAAGATCAGCTGTTGCGGGTCATTGTGGGCCTCGCGTGAGGCTCTTTCCTTTCCCAGACAAGAAATTTGAGTGCCGGGCTTGGGCGGTGGGGATCGCCGGTCCAAAGAACGCTGCAGCAAACTACGAAGCACCCGGCATCAAATGCATTGCTACATGAGGTTCAGCCTCACCCATGTGGTGGTCTTCTCGATGCTGATCGGTCTGCTCTGCATGCTCCACCATCCTGCGCAGGAGACGCATTTTCCAAAGCTGGCAGATGGGCAGGTTGGGATGCCTTACTTCCCGTTTGCTCGTGCAGGATATTCTCCAGCACGATGCGGAGAGGGAGCAAAAGGCCATGAAATACACTTGAGTGGAACGGCGGAATCCGAGTTACGTGGAAGTGGCCCAAACACGGCAGCTTGGTGCTTGAGCAGCTGTGTTTCTTGGAGGAGAGGAAGAGACGGGAGGAGGCTGAGAAGAGGCGACCTTTAGCCTTAGGGTTTAGTAACCGGAAGCCTTAAAGCCACAATCAAGTTGTAGCATTGCGCAACCGATGCTGGCCAGGAAGCGAAAGGAGGAGAAGAAAACCCAAGGCGACAAATGATACATGCACACAAGTTCAAAAAAGACATGACACAGAATGAGATTTTGGACTTCGAACTACCACAAATGAACCATTTTTTTGGAAGCATTTGAAATAAGCCCGATGACCTACGAAACGAATTCATTCATTCATTTATTCATATATATATATATATATCGACTTTAATAGCATGGATTATTTCGACATCTAAAACAAGACATAATAACCAATAAATTAACATATATATATATATATATATTTCTTTTATTTTCGGAAAGATCTATCTGTTATCTATTTCTATCTATCTCTACTCTATAAAACGCTACGGTCAAACCAGCCCTATGCCCTATGCGGTGCAGCACGCCTCGGCGCGCCCCAGCCCCAAAATTTTCGGGAAATTTCTGGACCCCGGCGAGCAAGCCGATTTGGTCTACCCGGGGCCCAAAATTTCCG